>VXBI01001235.1:410521-462562 GCA_013397375.1 Toxostoma redivivum
AGATTGATTTTTACCAAGGATACAAGAAGACATTAGATTTAGCACCCAACATGTTTTTCTGGTAACAGAGCAATTAAACATGACCAAAAAGGTCTACTCTGTTCTCTTTTTTTCTCTTGAAACTAGAAATATTTTCTTTCACTGGTGTCTAGAAGATCCAAAACACCTCTCTGCAGTCAGTATTCAGGAGACACACAACATATGGTTACTGAAAACTGGCAAGAGAACAGTTTCTCATTCTCCAGTCAGGCATTCATTGAAGATGCTCAGAGGACTATCAACACAGCAAATACTCCTTCTTGCTGATGCACTTTTTTGCTGTAGTGACCTAGATAATCTTCTGATAAAAAAGGCACTTTAATCACAAAGCTCATTTTTTCAAAGTTAAGTGTTCAATGTTATTTTTTTTAATTACTATATATAACAGAAAAAATGAAGAAGAGTCTTGTAGGCATGAACCTTGCTTTTCTGCTTGTTTGGGATTTTTTTCAGTCATTTCTGTATATTTTTACACATTGTGCATTTTTGTATCTTTAGACTCACTTCTGTCTAGTAGTTGAGGTCTTTCTAGAAGATCATGTGATATTATGATCGGCAGAAAAAAAGCTAAATATAGCTTTTACATTTAGAACTCCAGAAATTGAATATATATATAATTTATAGGAAAAGATTGCAAAACAAAAATCAGAGCATTAACCACATGTTTTACTCTCTGAATCTACCAGTCTTTGCCTGCCTTTTTCTGAATTAATGCCTTTTACTGCTACCCAAATTTCTTTTATTATGACTATTTACATAATTTCGAGTTATGGCCCAGTCTTATTGTACTAGAGTCCATACAGTACCTTTTTTGTAACTGAATTACAATTAAAAGGCACTTGTACATCCTAAAAACAGTTGGTAATATCAGAAGTTCTTAAAATGATCTTATTGCCATTATTGTAGGCTTAGGGATGAATAGTGACCTAGACAAGAACATGACCATAGGAAAATTAGGCTACCTGAAATAGAGAGTGGGAAAATTACTGAGATTCTATCATCCTGGAAGTATTTACAACTTTTTAAGAAACAGCTTGTAACACACATCTTTCCTTGAACAGGACCAAGAAAAAAACGTAGGAGGAAAAATACTTTGTTTCCCTAGAACTGATATCTTCAAAGACAAGGCTGTCCTTAGCCCTTTAGCAGGCACACAGAGGAGCGATCCAGGACACAGCCCATTCTATGTATATCCTTAAGGAAGAGCCATTGGTGACCCTCTAACTGGCATTCAGCTGGCAGAACCATAAAGAACTCACTGGGAAAGCATCCACAAACATATCCAAGGAGCATGTGGATTCTCTCAGACTGGACATACCCTGAAGCCATCTGGACAGGGTCCTGGGCAACCAGCTCTAGATAGCTCTGCTTCAGCAGGGGCTTGGACCAGATGATCTCCAGAAATTCCTGCCAATCTCTGCCATCCTGCTATCATGTGATTCTGTATTTGTTAAAGCCTTACATGCATAATCAATATAATGTAGTAGGCTCCTGTCAACAGCCTGAGCTTTATGCCTAAAAAGAGAGGGTGGAGAAGTAGAATTTATCAGGTTTTTATTGTGAGATAGTAATTATGGCTGAGATCTTAAGGAATAGCTTTCCTAGATCCCTCACATTTTATAAATGGCAGGGGGAGAGCTTTCTATCCGCTCAAAGGCAACATGGTGGAGTTCATTTGCTAGAGTATGAGCTCAGATGGGAAGGAAATGTTAACATGGGATGATAAAAGAGAGGTAAGTGGAAAATTCTTCAACCACCTCTCAAACAAAACACAACACCTGACTTTAACAATGCAGACAGATCTAGTATTTGTAACAAACCAAGCATGAACACTAATCTGATGTGTTAGCAAGCATGGCATCTACAAGCTTGGGATCATAATTTATTTTGCTTAAGACTGCCTAGTGGTATAGATGTACTTTCTAGCAATCGCTCCCTTTAAACCAGATATTGTTCCCACTGAATATTTGGCAGATGTTTTTTCTTTCAGTTCCTAAAAAGAACCACTTTACAACATTTAAGAAATAGAAGGCTGAGCTTCTTTGTTGACTCTACAGAAAGATCAGACTTCAAAAAGACACCTTTATGTAAGACTTTGTGTAATGATTTCCTTTCCCACTTCTCTGCTCTCGAAAATAACAGCTTTTCTGTCAAGGGTTTTGTGTAGTTCTGTGAGTAAACTTATGCCTACACTGTAGAAAGATTGCAATACCTGTGTACAATCATAAGCATTCCCTTGTGAACTCACAGGGCAGGAAAAAATGTCAATGAAAGAAAAATAGAGGAATAAAAAAGATAAGGAGATAAGTCTACTGTATGTTTCCAGATCTCTCACAGGTGTACATTAAATTTCTTTGGAAACCAAGGTAAAAAGTAAATATTTAGTACAAGACAAACTATGAGAAAATAATATTCAAGTAACAGGAAATTTTCAGCTCAGGGATTTCAGAGACTCCAATATTTTATAAATTTCTTTTTATTTCTTGTAAACTGAACAGAAGATACAAAAATGACATGTTACATGATAAGTGGATGCTAATGTAAACGGTCACTTACATTAGCATGCTGAGCAGCAGGTCCATTTGAATGACATAAATGGTAACTTAACAAAGTCTGGCACAAGCCCAGTCTTTTAGAAACAAGGTGCCTACTCCACAAGTGGAGTGAGGACTTCCAGATGAATCATCAGTGGGAACTGGAGATTCTGAGAAGGGTTTGTGCCCAGACCTTTCACCTTCATTTTAAAAAAAAAAAAAAGGTGGTTAAATTGACAAAGATTGAAAAAAGAAATTAGCTGAGGCCTGAAAAACGTACCTTATAGTAAATGGGTAAATCTGTTTCCTTTACATAAAAAGGTTAAGAAATGACATGACAACAGTCTAAAATTACCTGCATTATTTCTCGTAATGGAGTCTTTAATCTAGTAGATAAAGGCATAATAAGAAGGAACTGAAGCTACATAAATACAAACTGAAAATAATCTCTGATTTTTAAGAGTAAATGAAAATTACCTATTGAAAGAGATATGGTGGTTTCTCTGGAACCTTTTTAAATCAAAATAGATATTGTGATTTTTATCTTAAATCCAGACACATATATAAATTAATAGGGTACATAAATAGTAGAATAATTAAATAATATATATGTAAGTAAAGATACTGTATATTAGAAACAGTTATTGATATGGACGATATGCAAAAATCACTGAAAATTGCCACTTTTTATTTGGGTGGTACAAAATTCTACATTAATATCAGTGTTAGTACTATCTGTTCACACTGAAGTTCATTTTTATTGCAGTTCAGAGTTGAACAAAGCAACTGTCTTCAGTGGTAAAGACAGAACTTTTCAATCACTAGGGGCTATGCATTAATCAAGACTCCCATGTTTTGGCATGATGCAGCTCTATTGATCATTTATTTGCATGGATGTGTATGGTCCAGATTTTCTTTCTCTCTCAGCAGTTACAGAAGATCAATAACCAAGTAGCTGAGAGGAAATTAAAATGCTCCATACATTTTTATCCATATGTGGAAGTGTGGTGTCTGACCCTTGCAGGTGCCTGAGATGCCACAGGACTGCTGAGTCTACGGGGTAGCTATGTTCCCTTAGTGGCCAAAAATGCTCCTTCCTTAGCTTGAACTGGAAGCACATGTGAGGCCACCAGTCATAGCCTGACAGCTAAGCTTCCAGACTGCAGTCCTTGCTGATTTAACCTGTCAGTTTGTCTTCTCACAGCCACCTTCAACATAGACATTACTCAATTTTCAGTAGACCAAGCTGCAATCTGATCTCAACCAAACACTCTGGAAATCAAACTGATTTGATCAAACCTGGATGTTTGGCAAGTCTGAAACACACAGACTGTTATATTGGTAGTAGAGAAGAAGAAAATACAGACTAAAAAAAGATGAGACAGAACAATTCTCAGGAGTTGCAGTACTGGCTTTTAAGCATTTGCTACATATAAAAGAATGTGAAATGTCAGACAGCCCAAATGCCATTAAAAGTACTGCTTCATCTGACCCATTTGGAGTGCTGAGACAGTGAATAGATCTGACTGCTTATTTAGAAGTATTACAGGCGTTGTATTGGAACAACTGATATAAAAACACGCTATCCCACGCTCCCACTTTTCCCGCTATTTGCCAATTTGTAATTACAGTATGTAAATACACAGCAGAATGGGTCTTTGGTTAATCAAATTGATTTAATTGCTGAATCCCCACAGATGAATGTGAACAGAGTCTTCTCTTTTCTCATTTTTTGTTGGCAAAACATAGCCACACAAATGATAAAAATTCCACCAGAAATGGGAATGGGATTTGAATAACTCTGTTACTGGAGCAATGCTAGAACACCTGTAGTCAGATTCAAAAGACTTTAACAAGGTATTTCCTCATAATTTTAGACCTTTAAATTATGGCATACCCTAGAGATACTGAATTAATTAGGCCTCTATAGATTATCAATGTGTACTTTTAATGGAAATCTGGCATTGTTTTTCATTTTCTGAATTACATAATTAAAAAGGTATTAACACAAAAAATTGTTGCTAACATATTCTCGTTGGTTCATAGTGTGGATATAAAGCTCTTGTCATAGATATGAGTGTTATTGTAAATATCATGTTTGGTACATGGCACATTTAGCCACAACATCATCCGGATTGCTTTTGGCAGGTAACTGATTCATATAATCTGAAGAAAGAAAGCCTGGAGATATCCTTGACAAAATAGTAGGTCATTAAAATCTGATTACTTCATGAGCTAGTGGAAACACATGTAAATTTCAGAGTTTTGGACCTGCATTGGATATATTCATGCTCCAGACCCAGGAATCTGAAATTTCATCAGGCCAGGTTAAAAGTTTTTCCAGGTCCAAGCTCTATATAAAAGCCGGACATATTCCTGTGTAAGCTTTGGTAAGCCCTTCTTTCTATGTTAAGAAGGCATGAGTGCACATTCTTGTAAGGGTGGTAGCCTGAAGGATCTAGGCACCAAAATCCCAGACCTATTCCCTGCTATAAATCAGAAGTGAAGCCTCAAACCTGATATTTGTGATAAAATAAACTAACCCACTTTATATAGTAGCTCTCAATCCCAGTTCTTCCATACCCTGGATGAATGCTGTGACCATTCTTGTGCATTATACAGAAAGAGGAATAGTAGTAGTAGTAGTAGTAGTAGTGGTAGTGGTAGTGGTAGTGGTAGTAGTAGCAGCACATATTTTTCTTCAACTGTTCTCTGAACAAAGCCAGCTGTCACTGCATACTGGGTCCCATTCCACAGGCATCTGAGTGGGCCTGTGAGAGTTTGCTCATCAGAGAATTCTGAAAGAATATAGTGTCTTGATAAGGTTTGGCAGACATAGGGTTTAGATTTTCTAGCCTGCTAATTTACTAAGCTGTTTCTAAGAAAAAATGAATTTTATAGATCTTCAAAGTCTGGTTCAGTTCCACATCTAGAGACCTGCATTTAAATCTCTAAAAGTATCTGTCAGCATTTGAGGTGAAAGACTGGCTTCCCACCATATTAATTCAAAGCCTAGTCAACACGGTCAGGTGAGTCTAGAGAGCTCTGTGGTTTACCAAATGAGATGTTTCCTTTACACTGAGTTAACTGAGCCTTGATGACTAACAGCTCAGTTTATTTGCCTAGACAGATGCATTTGAGGTGCCCTGATAGCTTTCCTGGCCAGTTGCTATTAGTCAGTAGACCACAACTCCTCTTATATCTGTCAAGCCTGTGCAAATATTTTAGGTACTCTAGGATGCCTAAACATCATTAGCTGAACATGGTTGAATATCTGATCTGTACCTCAGGCTTACACTGTAAAAGAGGCTCAGCCATTAGCATACTCATAGACACTTGAATTTAGGTAAATTAACCTAGATTTCTGAGTCTGAAGGTGAACCCTACTGGTAAAACTCAGATGTTACTTACCAGCTGATACAGTGTTGTCAGAATCAGTTTTCTAGTTAGGCACTGATAAGTCTTATTCCAAGGCACCTATTGCCCTTATTCAGCTCTGTCCACAAATGCTTGGAGTAAGCTAAATCAATTCTAGACCACCTGAGCCTTGAAACAGATTACAAAGGTCACTCATACTTCACAAATAATGCCACTGCTAACTTTTAATCTTAGCAGTTCATGGGTACACTGATTTAAATGCTTACTATACGTTTCTCTAAGACTCAGGATAAAACTGCTGCCAGATTTCCATTCTAAACAAAATAAAATTCTTTACATTGCTTTTGTATTTGCTTTGCGTGATAACTACCTTTTCAGCCTATTACTAAACTCAATTAGAAATTCCTACTTGTGGTGCAGTGCTTTGCTGAGACTAATGAACAAAGTTTCATAAAATCAGCTTGTGACCATGTGATGACTATTAAAACTTATAAAACCCTTAACAATTATCATAAGGAATTCAGCATACTGTGGTGTTGTTAGAGGGTGCATCATGAACCAAAGTACTTCTAGCTCATCAGAGCTTTGCCTGCTCATGCTGGAGCACAGACCTGGTTTTAAGCAAACAGATGGAAATACAAACCTCTGATATTCCTATTCCACTTTGTGCAACAAACATGTTTAGAAAGAGGAATTACATTGACCTTGAAAAACTATTGCACTGTACTCTGCACTCAAATTTCTTCCTTTCATAACTCCCTTTTCTATCACTTTCTATCAGTATTATTTATGAAAGCAAGTTCACATTTTAGTTTTTTAAACTGATAAAGTAACTGCTACACACTGTTAAGACAGTTTTATTCCAGATAAATTAGCAGGTTTTAAAAGGCTTTCATAATTTTCTTCCCTTCCACCCTACTAGTAACACTATACTATTACTTGCTGCCAGCCTGGATACTAATCCTTTCTGTTGGTGTTTTCTGCCCTATTGTCTCTTCTGGCAACAACCAGAGCTGGCCCCTCATAATTGTCCTTCTCCTTCAGATTCTGGCTAGAAAACTGAGAGTGTTGTAGCCAGGCTGATAATTATTTCACAGTGGGACCTTCCAGTACTGTCCAGAGATGCTGAGAAACATTTGCTTTGGAGAACACCAGACATGCCTGGAGACTTACACATGCTATAATTTCTCAGCAGTCAGAAGCTTTCCTAACATTCGTCTTTCTGCAATTCTGTTTTTCCTGCTAATGTCCAATATTTGGTTTATGTCTTATTCTCTTTGTATCTACATTCACATCACGCCTGTTTTGTGTATTGTAGCAGACAGAGGGACCAAGGTACTTCTTCATGTAGATCTACATGTGAGCAGTATAGACTAGGCTTTTCTTAGAGAAAACAGATGTCGATTTCAGCTTGTGCGCCACAAAGTCCTCAAAGCAGGTCAGATGAATTGCAACTTAAAACCATGAATTAGTCTCCATTGGCCACAAACTGATTTATTTTAACTAACAGAAAAAACATATATGTATTTACTTCAGATGTCTATATCTATGCAGGAATTTGACCATAAAATGGGCATATTCTCTAGCATATGATCTTTAATAATAAGTTTTGCATATAAGTGGATAGCATAATAAAACATACAAATAAAAGCAGAAAATTTATTGTCTAATACTTTATACTGCTTTGCTTTATCCACTCTGCCACAAAACACCTATAACTTCTCTATAGGTTACCTTTTTCCTCGTGTTGAGCTTTCACTGTCCACTGAATACTTCAACACTGAAAGTATTGTACTTAACCTAACAGCCGCTCAATGAAGTAATCCAACAGCACATTATAGGTGCCTACAGAAACAGAAACATCCTGGCCATAAAAAATAACGCCCTTGAGAAGCTATTTAGAGAAACATTTCATTCTCTTTAGTCTTTCAGAGTGAAGATCTGTTGTATGAGGTATTTTATACATGCAAATGCTTCATTTTCTTTCTTTAAGTCTTTATAGTACTATTTGTTTTCAAATGAGTTTTGTGGTTGTTTCATTCAGGGAATGTAAAACCCAGGGCACATGTCACTATTCTGTGGTTTTCCACATACTTTTCTTTAATAAATCATCATTGAAGATGTGAACAAGTTTAATTTCACAACGTAAATATTTCCCTTTCCAATTTGTGTGTTTGTATGTGTGTGCCAAAACCAGATTGTTCCAAAAAGCAATAATCTAAAAACCCACAAATTCGGCACAACATGAAGCTATGCCAAATAATACTCCCATGGAAAAACTGCAAATTATACAGATCATTTATATTTATGAATCCTGAGCTCAAAATAATACCTATGTTTTTATTTAACTTTATTTGGAAGCCATGATCAGGGATTTCTGGATTCTTGGGAACATAATGATGTATATGGATCATAAATGACCCTCCTGCTGTTTGTCTGCCCAGAACAGACCTTTGGGTAAATAAACAATCTCGAACATAACTAAAGTACTAGTATACTCCAAATTTCAGGAAAACTTTGAAAACATGAATACTGGAAAGAGTATCAGTTACATAGAGTTATACACTAAATTAGTTTGGAATGGACTTTCAAAATCAAAGAGTCCAGTTATTGACCAAACACTGCCAAGCCTGCCATTACTCTATATTCTTAGGCATTATATCTATGTGACTTTTAAATACCAATAGAATGGCATTTAAAACAGATGGAGAAAAATAATTAACTCAGTTCAAAACTGTTTTTCTCTATCTAGTCTATTTTCTCACTCATGACCATGACATAGTGATTGGAAAGCAGAAATGCTAGTGGAGCCCACTGCCATCTACCTTTTGAATGCAGCTGTGCCATGTTTTACAGGTTACAGCCATGTTAGCCAGCAATAAAAAAGGAGAAGAGCAGTTGTCAGACATGCTCCACAGGAAGAGTTGGAAGAAGCAGGCTCCAGCAACATGGATATCTGCTGTGCCACACCTTTAGCTCAGGTAAATTAGAGGTGTCTCTGCATTGTGCTTATCTGTGTGAGTGGCAGGAGCCATGCAATTTTTGGAACTGCCTTCAAAGTTTATTTGGTTAATTGGACCTCAAATAGAGCACTAAATGGAAGGACTCTGTTAGTGCCCACTAATCCAGCAGGGAATCATAGACTTCTGATTCAAGAAGGTAGAGAATTCATCACTTGGGTGATGAATTTTATTGTTAAGAGGTTATGATGACACATAAAAAACACCTACCTTATTTTTATTGAGTTTCTTTCTCTTGTGTCTGAACCAGTTTCCTCTGATATTAACTGGATTTATGTCTCAGTTACTTGCTAGAACAAAAATTCTGTGGCATAAATGGCCTTCCAACACACTAGAAAAAATGGATTAGAAAATACAAATCTACTTTTTGGAAGGGTCAATGTAACAAACAATAAAATTCTTTAATCCTGCTTGCTTGTTTTATGTGATGGAAACCAGTGAAGCTTAGACAGTACTGTTATACACCTCAGACGCAAGTGCAACTACACAGACTAACACAGCTTTTGTAGGATCTGGACAGCTGCAGCTCCCGTTCATCTACTGTCTGAAGTCACCTCCTTTATCACTAACTTAGTGTCTATGCACTATCCTGACATTGTATCTCTGCTACTTCTGTGGCAGCAATAAAGACATTCTAGAAGGAACACAGCTGACATGCTTTAAGTGTGTTCCAGTTACTGTGTCCTTTCAGACAGTACAATGGAACAGCTAAATAAAGGCAGAGGTTCAACCATTTCCCAGTGTTGTGCATCCCAGTTTCATCAGGAGCAGAACTTGTGGTTCACTCTGTGCTGCTGACTCTCAGCTCAGCTGGATCTGGGCAGGCCATATCCTTCAATCTTCAGGGCTCATTGTCATGAGCAAGACTTTAGTCACAGAGCTTTTCAGAAAAAGGCATCACACCCTTTCCCCCCAAATTCCAGGCAAAATTGTTGTCCAAAAAATCTAAGAAAAAGAAATTACTTTGCTAGTTAGCCAATAAAAACTTGAAGCTTTAGGAGAATATATATCAGGGAGATTTCACATTTGCATTTTTTCAGTCATACTTCTTGACTCTCCTCTCAATTTGTTATGTTTGGCCACATTGCTGGATCTGCTCCACTTCAGTTCTTTTGGACTCCAGGAAATCTATAATTAATATTTAAGAACCAGAATTTTGTCAAAGCAGTACAGCCCAATTAATCTTGTTTCTTGTAATAAATCTAATAAAATTGAGGTTTGGAAAACACATCCATGTTGTGAACAGTAGAAACAAACCACTGAGGCAGACTTAAATGTCCTCTGACTGGTTAAAGCCTTCTGATGATCTAATTTGCCCTAGAGCAAACAGTTATCATCATTTTGGACACTGTGATTTCCAGATGTAGTAGCCACAGAAAAGGAAAGTTCCAAGAACAACATGATTTCTTGGGACACTGATGTTTAGATGATTGGTTTTCATTATCAGACTTGACGATTATTTTCAGGACTTATACCACAGTTACTAACATTGTTTTTATTAAACAGAAGACTGCCAGAAGCAAGTTAATAGCTAGGTTTTGGGTTATTCTCTGTTCTTAAAAGTAGTTTCATTATCAGATAATCAGCTAGCAAGCCACTTTCACTAGCTCTACACATACACCCCGATCTTCCTGTGACTGGTTCATGCACAGTCCTCCCCAGAGATCAGAGGTATTGCTTGCAAGAACAACATTTACTAATCAGAGTAAGACACCACAGGCCAAGTCTCAGGCATAAAGCTCTGAATTCCCATCCCGTGAAACAGCATCAGACATATTGTGTATGCATTTTACTGAATGGAATTACTCTAAAACCTGTACATCAGGGTGTGCCTCCTCTTGGTAGAAATATAGTAAACAAATTAACTTCACTTGTGTTTTATCCAAATAAAAAGTGCAATACTAGGGCGAGTGTTCAACAGAAACAAATAGTCCGGCCTCCCCTTTGCCAGCCAGAAACCTGCCTATCAGAAATGCATTCTTATTGGAGGTAAGGAGAGAGCCTTGGCAAGTACAAATACACTGCAACAGGAAGTCCTTTAGCCTCTTAGGAAAGAAATTTCAGTACTGACAAAACCAAGACCACTGGAGCATCCACACAGACTCTTGAAATTAATCCTTCCTGATTTAAAGTGGAAGACAGCAAAATTTTTATTGAATCGTCCTACTGCTCTCAAATTATAATGTGCTCTACTAGATTGCAGGTCAGTCACACCAATCTGGAGGATATTATTTTTTTTCCCTCTTCCCCCCTACTTATTCTTTTCTCCCCGACAGCACTATTGATGAAGACCTCAGAAAAAAATACCAGTGCCCAAGACACTTTGATGGCCTTTCCACTGTGTAATTATACTTACTCTTGATAACACTAAAGACATGCCTTATTGGTAGTGGCACAGGCTGCTTTCCTTTTCACAGAGAGATGGATTGTTTCTGCAGGCCTTGATGGCCTTCAAATTATCTGAGCACAGAAAAGAGAGCAGAGTGAATTTTATTTTAACTCATTTTATTTCTAAATTTATTTCCCAGTAGCTAGAAGGTGATGACTGCCCCAGCAGTCAAGTCAATTGTTATCTGTGGGACTTGATTATGTTTAGACCCAGTCTCTCATTTTGAGCAAGACACAGTTAATGAGGAGAGAAATGAAAAGTGCATTGAGTCACAGTGTGTTTGTGGTAATTTGTGACACATTCACTCTACTCAGTTCTTTGTTTATTCCTTCCCCCCTCCACGCAGGTCCTGTAGAAAAAGGAACAGATAAGCGAATTCAGTGGTAGACAGTTAAGGGTGTTGAAAGTAATGAATCTATATCTCTCTATCTCTTTCCCCATTGTTGGCAGTAATTGGAGCAGTGTTCATCTATACAGTAAAATGCCAGTGAAGCCCATCTTAATGAAACATCTTTTTTTCCATTATTTTGCAACACATTTTTCATTGACACAGCTAGTTTTTATTTTCACTATATGCCTCTTTTTTTGCAAGCTCTTTGCCACTCTTCTAAATAATAGTCCATTAAACAGTTCACAGTGTGTGTTCTGTAGAAATGTAAAAAAGTGATTGGATGATACTAATTAAGGAGAGATTTTGTTTCCACTTACTGCAGATCAATGGTGGGTTACATTAAAGCTGCATTTTTGTGATGAGTTTAAGCACAAAAGAACAGCTGTGCTAAATACATATTTCAAGGCTTACAGGTAGGTCAAATAAATCTTTCTTTCTTTGCTTGTCTATTTTAAAACTATAGCAAACTGTATGCAAAGAATAGTAGTTAAATAAAAAAGGCAAATTTTTCACTGCAAATATTTTTCATTGTTGTAACAGAAACTACTAATTCAGGAATGCCAGTTCCAATGCCTTGAGATCCTGTTGACTTTTAATTTAACCTATAGACTACTATGCATTAATTTTAATGAGACTTTTTTCCTCCTGTTTTCTACAGTTGCCACTCTAAGGTATTCCCTCTCTGATTTATGGCAGTGCTACATACAGGAATAAAATATATTAATGAGAAAACTCTTTCTGTATTTGAACCCACAATTCTTCCTTTAATCCTAAATTATTCTGAGCACAAAATGTAACCAAAATCTCCATGCAAGAGATATGTTCATATGCAAAGAAGAGTGGCAGCTCATTCCAGTCATATCAATTAAAATAAAAATTCATGATTCGTTGGCATTCCTTGATCAGCACGAACAACAGTCAGAGGAAATTCACCTGGTTGCCTCCAAGTAACATAATGAATCCTGAACATATATGACAAGGAACTAAAAGAGAAAATGCTTTTCAGGCACTTGCTCTAAATATTAAATGCACAAAACTGTTTTAAAATCAGTTCACTCTATTTTAGAAATGTATTTTCTTTAATATAGGATTTTATATAAGGAAACTAAAAGCACCCTGGTTTTATCCAGTTCATTTCAATATCAAAAGCACATAAGAACTTTTGTTCACACTTGTCTTGCATTTCAACAGTCTAGATCCCAATTCTATACCACTATTAGCAGACTAGAATAACATGTATAGCATGGACTAAGGAAGGTGCCTGAGACCTTTGATTTTGTAGAAACTAAGGTCACATATAGATTTACTATTATATAACCAAAGCTTGTAAAGAACAGATAAAAAGATCCGCCTTTATTGTTTTCAGTTCAAACTATCAAGTCAGTACCGCTTGCCTTTCATCAGCTTAAATCAAAAGTTAGTTCAGAATTCATAATACCTTTGTTTTGTGTTGAAATCTGGGTGGTCTCAAACTCTTGAAAGGAATCATATATGCTGGAAATCAACCAAACTCTGGATGTGCTCACTTTTCAAAGAGGTGCACTTGTGATAATTTTAAGAAAATCTTATTTGTGTGTACTGTTTTTGACACCTCCTGCAAAAAGACAAGAATACCCATGACTAGTATGAAAGGCCTGCTGTGAGTCTGAAGACTACTTGTCTAGAAACACATGGACAGTAGCACCTGAGCTCCATGCCTCACTCCACAGTGGGTCAGTTACCTGTCTTTTCCACAGGTCATGTAGAGCTAGTGTTTTCCTAACATAATTTTTGAAATGCCTTTTCCCCTATACACACCTTGAAATACAAACACTGTCATTTTTCAGCATATTTTTGGTCCAGAAGGATGCTCTGCTTAGTCTGTGTATCAGCTGACTGATCCCATGAAAGAAAAGGCTATTCAATCACAAAATGTGAAAGCTTGTAGGGTGCATTATAGAATTTAAAAGCTGTGCTGAGACCTGGCAATGTTCAGCAAAGGCCTGTTTTCAAGAGTGACATCCACTCTTGAAGTGAAAACAAAGACAGTGGGAAAGCATTCTGCTAGTTACGGGGCACACTTCCAGTGAATAAAATGGTCTTTAAAACCTGCACTACTGTGCACCCCACGCTGCTTTTACTGCTGCTATGAACTGGATAGATTAGGGTGAGTAGCACAATTTTTAGTTCAATTTTGCTCAGTGTGTCTGTAGTTGAAAAATCCACATGTATAGAAACTCTTTATTCAAGCATGGGTTATCACTGGTATTCTCACAGCAATTTATATGAGGAAGCTTCTCCTGGTATAATTCATTAAAAATTAATCAACCCATTTCTGTGCAAATCTCTGTGACATGTGTTCTTTGATGCAGTGAGTGCTGAATAGTCTTTTCTTTATTATGAAATGACACAAGTGGAACTTTCTAATTGGCTGTCAGTGATGTCATATCCAAGTAAATGCACAAGTTGGCTTATTTCTCTTATTATGAACATTTTCCATGACAGACTCTGAGTTTCTGGAGAGCTCCTGTCCCTCTTCGGTAGTTAACATCACTTTGCTGGAACAATTACAGTTATGCCTCTGTAACAGGATAGAAACTTGCCAGCTTGTGTTTTCCTGTCTTTGTTTGCATATGGGGGATACTTTTCTTTCTTTTACTATGTTCCCCAACTTCCCACAGGGGCAATGTGGAACTTACCAATTGAAACAAGCGACAACTTTCTTAGGTATCCTTTCAGGGCTGTAGTTTTGGGTGATTTCATGGATTGTGTCAAAATCAACAAGAAATGTGGTGACTCTCATATCTAACTCATAGTTAACAGACTTCATACAATATGCAGCAGTTTCATCAGCACAACCACAAAATCTACATAGCCAAGACACATATGGAAACAGTGAGATTTTGTTCTTGTGGTTTTAAGTTTATTTATGTATTTGGTTAACAGTGCCTCCTTAATGCAGAAGGATCTCCACATCTCCAGCTTTTCCAGGAGGGTCAGCTTTCACTGCAGGAAGATTTGCTCTCCAAAGAATGTGCTTTGGCAGGAATGGTCCAGCTTACATTTGTTTTTCTTTGTTACTCATGTCATATACTTACAGAGCTTAAAGGGCAAATGTTTTGCTTCTTGGAGTCACCTTTCAAAATCATGTGGCAAGAGCCACATCCTCTAGCTATCCTCCATACAGCTCTCCAAACCAATACAAATCCATAACTTCTTTACTACTCAGCTCCGAACTACATTCATCCTACTTCATAAGCAGCTTCGCTTTCATGCGCAACCTTCAGCTCATAGCCAGCTTTAAGATTCCTGGTCCCCCTCTGCACTTTGACAGAACAGCCAGGACCACCCTCATGAAGACCACAGCCTCTTGCTCTCTCTGATCTCACATGAGCTCTCATCACCTCCTTCTGGTCAGTCCCAACCAGGTTTGTCAGAAGAGTGAGGTGCTGCAGACCTGCGCTGTTGCTGGAGGGAGTATAGAGGTAGGCATCCTCTAGAACAGTCTGCTGGAGGCAAGGCCATTATCTGGTCTCCAGCTCTACACCTAGACTTCCTCCTCGTGTTACCTAGTGCTTTGTTTAATGTGTGTGAAGTAACAAAAGATAAATTCACCTGAAGACTCCAGCTCTTCGAGTGATTTGCTTACTGGATGCTCTCCCAGATGTCCACGATTATAACTAATCACATGCACAATGACAGTGCAGCTTTGGTAATTCTTATCCTCCAGAGCCTGGAAAAAATTATGGAATATAATGTGCAGTAATCCCAGCTGACAGAGCTAGCATGGTGCTACTCTAAGTGAGGCTGGAGGTTAGCAATCAGAGTTACTTAATTAAAATATCAAAAGAGTGAATGCAAAATATAGCTTGAGAGAGAGATGTAAGTGGCTTTTGCCAGTATCCGGTTGTCCCATCTTCCAGTCTCTGAATATTCCTTGATTTGTTTTGTCTTGTTTTAGGAAAAATAGAAGACAGATTTCTTTCTCTTTTTTCTGTCCTTTTAATTCCTGTTCTTTTTTCCCCCTGATTTCTGGTAGACAATGGCTTAATCTAAAGAATAAAGACACCATATGATTATATCATTTTCTAATCCAATTACAGATCTTTGATATGGCCCCTTATCTTTTTTTCTCCACGCAGTGATATACAGATCACATGGTTCTTTAAACTTGAAATATCTTTATTTTTTAAATCATGTCTTTACCTTTCCTTTGCATTTCACTGAAACACAAATGTGTAATATTTAATTATTTGATTCCTATCTTGTGAAAGGAAGATTAATAGAGACATTAATGAATACAGTAATGTAATCAACAGTTAACTTTCCTAGAATAATTTGATTGGGATTTCATTTTACAATACAGGTGAAAACCTGGCTCCACTAAAATTACAGCATTCCCATAAGATTTAATAGGACCAGAATCTCATTATCTACTTTCTGATGACCTGAAAATTTTCAGTATTTGGCACTATGGTCATTTGACACCAGTGGAACTGCTTTGTTGCTTCAATGTGTGTTAAACTTCAGATGAATACTCTCCCAGCTGCTCTGCCTTGGAAAGAGGAAAAGCCTTTTCCACAGCAAGGATCAACAGCCCAGTTAGGCAGCAGCTGTTGCAATGGTGTAAATAGAAGCAGCCATAGTCACCATTAGGGCTGTTAAATGCACTCCCATCACTTCTTAAGACCTGCACGTGCCCATTGGTGACAATAAGGGTATTAATCACACATACATTTTTGTTAAAAATCATCCGCTGTTCTACTCTGCCTCCATAAAGAAGTTTGAGATTTTCCTGTAGACTAAAATTAACAGTTGAATTCTTAAATCTCATGCAGTACTTATGGAAGTAGTGGAATTCTTTACAAGATACAGAGGAGGTGTAAAAAAGTTTTGTGATCCTTCGTTTGATCTTTTATATTTACTGTAGCTCATTATTTGATTCAGGAAATCCTGCCTTGTTCACTTATCTTTGATGCTAGCAGTGTCTGAAAGTATAATAAAGACATTCCTTTTTCTGTTTTTTTTTCCCCCAGCTGTTGTTTACATATTCTCCCTCACATGTAAGCATGGGAGCTACAGTACTGGCCCTCCCAAAACTGGTTGCTGACAAGTTCTTGTTGGTTTAATAAAGCAAGTAACAGTCCAGTCTAGTTCCTTTTGCTCTTGTCATAAAAATGGCAAAAATTAAGGCTCATTATAGGGATCTCACGAAAGAGATTATTTTTCCTTGCCCTCTTGCACGGAAGCTTAACTCCTGCAAGAGAAACAGAAACTGCACCTGGACTTTCAGATGTACTGTGAGCCATTAAATTTTTGGTCTTGTCACAAGGACTCATCAAAGGGACTGAATGGCCACCAAGACTGTGAGCAGGAGCAGCCTGGAGAGGACAGCAAGGCAGTAGCCACCAGGGGCAAGATGATTCTGAACAGTTTGCTGTGCTGTGACTGCCTTTCTTCCTCTTCATGGTGCACTTCCTTTCTCAGGTGTTCTGAGAAAGGTGTTCTGTTAACTAGCGTACACAGTGGCAGCTTTCATGTGTTTTATCTGGGATAGTATCAGATAAAAATTTATAGTAGTGTTGTGTGAACATGTGTATATAAGTGTAAAATAACAGAAGTTCAGAACAATACGAAATAAAACAAAAAACAGTAAAGTACTGAAGACAGTATGAAGATGAGAATGCTATGTTGTTACACATTGGAAATGCAAGAACTATGGTCATTGTACTGAATGTTTTGAGTTTCTTCTGTGCTACCCATTACATTCTCAAGTCAAGTTCCTGTATGTTATCTCTGCAAGCATGGGGACAGGCAGTGAAAGCCCAATTGATGCTACTGCACAGGCAATTGCATTAATAGGAACCATGTAAGAGTTGATCATTAGTAAACTAGAAAAGAAATCTCTTTAAGTATTAAAATATTTACAAATCCTTTTAGGTATTTTGGTTTGTTGCTCTAGGATAAGACTTGTTATGTATTGGGAATTTCATTATATATCTTCCCGCTGTTCTTGGTTTATGAATTTTCTTTTAAACCTCTGCTTTTTATCCCTGCCACAGGCCATTATTAAAAGTCATCTACAAAAAAAAAAGGGGGTTTAGTGAAGTTTATGAATTGTGTTGAAGATGGGCTTCCTTGACTCAAAGTGCTCCTGAGTATAAAATAATTTATAACATCAGAATTGCTTCCTTCTTGTTTAGGATGAGTCTTTACCTGTAGGTCCCATGAGACAACATGGTCATGAGTTTTGTAGTGTTCTCACACCTCTGAGCCAAAGCCTTTTTCCAGGAAGAAAGATCTTGATGGAAGGCCCACTGCCTAGACATAATTGCCAGTGTTTGGGTAGGAAACTCAGGGTGCCCTGTGTGGGAAGCAGCTACAGGCTGTCCTGTGATGGTGACAGACAGGTCCAGCCGGCTCTCAAATTGATGCCAGCAGGCTGAACACCACCAGGTGTTCAAAACTGCAGTCCTTCAGGCGAGCATCCCACACCCCAGCTCTGGTATGTTTATGGAAAAGCTGCAGTCAGGAGGGGCATGAAAGACACGGGGAGATGTCCCTGGGGACATGTGGGAGACATGAGAGATATTCTTGGAAGGAGGCACTCCACGATGGAGGGTGACCTTCCAGGGACTGCAGTCGTGGACAAATGGTTCCCAAATGCAGGGAAGGGGCATTCCTGAGGTACTGCAGCTGTGGGCAGGGACATAATTGAGAGCCTTACTGCTGGGTGACTCCGATTAGAGTGAGGACACCCTTAGGGTCACGGCCATTGCTGACCCATGCTGGGGCAGAGGAGAACCATTAACAAGTGAAGAGATGCAGACAGAAACCATTAAGCACACAACCCAAAACCTTCTAGGCCACACATTTCCTCATCTAAGGAACTGGGATTGTCTGAGTGTAACCCATGGCAAAAATGTGGGAAAATGTGATCAGGAAGGCAGGGAGGAGAGATTTGGCTTAACATGAGCCCAGATCAGAAAGGAATCCCATTTTTTGTAGGTGTTTACTTATAAGTTTCTCACTTACGGTTTCTCACTCACCTTGCTGATGGAGTTTTTTCTCCATAAACAAATCACTGATTAGAAGTCTGCATGCCATGGCAACAAATTAAAGTTAAAAAGGGTAAAAAATTACTGAGTCTAGATTATTTACCCACTACAGGCACTGTGATGCTGATTGTCATGAAAGACATGCACCAGTTTTACAATTTTTTGCCTGTTTCCTTGGCTAATGTTCATTTCATATTTCAGATGATGTTTAAGCGAAATACAGAGATTTTCTTGTTGGATAAACTGCAAGCTTCACTATTTCAAGTTCAGTTTAGTAACATTTTGTCTTTCTCCAATAGTGGATTTACACATATATGTAAATGGAACAAAATAGTAAGACTTGCAGACTACAATTTTCTCTCAACCAAAAAACACAGTAATTCTATAAGAGGGTAGAACCAAAGTAAACTGGGTTACCTTGCAGAAAACTCATATGCTGTTCATGAAAAGATTTTAGTGTATCTTGTAGTATTTTTCCGCTTCCATAGACAAAAAATGCCTGAAATCTTCATATCATCATAGGAAAAATAGATTCATATTGATAAATCATGATCAGTTTCCCTTATCTGGCAAAATTAGGACTTAGCCTTAAAATTCCTCCATAGTCCACATTCAGGAAATCATCTCTACTTATGGTAGTAAGAGTCAAACATAGTTTATAGTTAAGCACCTGCTTAAGTGCTTTTTTGGGTTATGTTCAAAAATGAAATGTGTTTATGTCCCTCATGGGTAGATAAGGGTCAGATAAAAAATTAGAAGATAAATTTAGATTCCAGTCACCTTCTCTTTAATTAGTGAGTACTCAGATCAGAACTTGTATATGGGACCATCTGGGCAGTGCCATTTTTAATGCAGTCATTTATTTTTCTATTTCATCACTGAATCTCTTGCATTACAGGTCTGTGTTTTTAAACAAAGATGACAAGCTTATTCATTTACTGGCTCAAGTAAGAAAAATTATAACTGAGGAGGTGCTGAATGAAGTGCATTTATTATTTTGAGTATTTCTTGCACACAAAATTTTGATTCTCAAAAACTATCATGAAAATATTTGTTGTGCTAAAAAAACTCTAACAAATTATTTACATAAAACAACTTTAAAAAATAATTATTTTATTCGGGTGTGTTCCTTCAGTGTAATACAGATCAACAAGACTATCTTATTCTCTACATTAAATCATGGTTTTCTAATGGCATGAGGGTCATTTTAAATATCATTACTTCAGTTGTCAGAGAGATGGACAGAATATGTGAACTTTAACAGAACATCTGCTTCAAAGTGCATATGCTGTAATTTATGGCCATTTCAGTATCACTGAACTGTTGCCAAATTTAACAGGATTCAGTACTTCTTCCATAAAGATTTTAGCTTAAAAAAACCATGGTGTTTAAGAATAAAATTACGTGTGTGGTATTATTAATTTTAAGAGACTGAACAAAGATTCAGGTAAAGCGCCCTTGAGACAGCAAACATCAAAACAAAAAAACATAAGGGTTGCGTGTTTTGTGGCGAAGGGATGGTTATAAACAGGTCATTCTTCAAGAGAAAATATTTCCTGATTATAGGAAAAGTAAAAGATGAACTTTTAAATGTATTTCTGCAAAAATAGCAAACACAGCCTCTTCTCTCTTGCCAGTTACAGGATGGTGAAATCTCTCACAAAGTTTCAGAATTGAACAAGGAAGTGTCACAATAGTATGGATTGACATCTGCCTCTGTCAGGTTTTTACAGCTTGCACAAAGGAGGATGAAGGCACACTATCACATAGGGAAACCTACCATTTGACAGAAAAGAGCATTTTCTGACCTGACCAACAGTACTGGGACTTAAGTGAAGGCTCCCCAGAGTGGATGGTCTAAAACATTGATTCATTAGTCTGTTTAATCTTTATGGCTGCTAAGGGAGAGATCCTCCTTGATTTGCAGTCTGACAGACTGTCATCTCAAGAGGTCCCTGATCACTGTCCCTCCACCAAACTGATAAAACAAAAATATAAACCCTACTACCCATGATGCACAGAATTAGCATAAGGTTCAAGTGGAAAATGGAAATAAAAAATCACAAAGGACTGAACTCAGTACAGGGAGAAGTGGCTGTCAGGGAGCTACTCATAACTCCCCACTTTGGGAATACATGTGCTGTTTTCCAGGCTCCATATGTAGTGCAGCCTCAAGTGACTGAGGGAGTGTAGAAGCAGCATAGAAGAGCTCAGACCCTCTACGTGCTGCCTGCTCACCCTCATACCAGCTAGACCATGCTACATTTTGTGTACCAGTGTAAACTGATGATATAGGCCAGATAAATTAAATATTGTCACCTATTGCCACTGAAGATGAAGGTAATCTAGACTGAAATGGCAAGGCTGGAACAAGATGATCTTTAAGGTCCCTTCTAACCCACTCCATGATTCTACAATTCTATGATTCTATTACCAACCAAGATGGAGACAGCTACTTTGTAGATGCAGAAAGTTAGAGAGGATGAATTTCATTCTGTATGTATGCCAGTATTTGGCCATAAATGACTCCTGATAGTAATGTGGTAATGCAATGTGTACAAATGGAAAGATGTAAATAAAGAATAAAGCAAAGCAATGTGATTATTCTCACTGGGGATGCGAATGATCTCTTTATGGGGACAGCAAGGGCCAGCTGGAAAACCAGGTGCCAAGGTCAATCCAAGGGCGAGGCCAAAACATCAGCTCACAGCTGGTGATCTGGGGGTCAAGATCAGACTTACTGAGGGAACCTTGGGTAAGACACAGCCCAGGATGGGCAGGCATGGCTGTGGAGAGGGGCCAGGACTTGGGCTGTGACAGGACCTGGCTCAGCAGGGACAGTGGCCAGGGCTGTGGTGAGCTGAAGACCACACTGCAGTGACACTGACTGCCCTGGGGTGAAACATGGGGCCCTGGGCACGGTGCAAAGAGCTCAAGGGTGGTAGTCAGGACCAGGAAGGGCTGGTGGTGCCCTCAGAGCCCTGGCAATCTACACTAGTAGATATCCTTTTGGTAAGCTCACTGAGTGGGTAAGATAGGACAGGAGTCAGAATGAAAAAGGTTATAACACATGGAGAGAACAGGATGAGACCCTCCAAGAGTCTAAAAGTCCACTCAGCAGAAAAAATAGCAGCCAGGCTTACAGTGTCACTAGGCAGAGAAACCTTAGGGTGGCTTCTGACACAGCCCAGGGCTGATCCTCTCTGAGATTGCCCCAGAAGAAAGTTATGTGAAGAAAGACAACAGTATAAAGCCTCCCTTGTCCAAGGACATCTCTTCATAAGAAGCTTTTCCACATGGTGGATATCTATGTAGAAAAAGAACAACATAAATGCTCAGAAAAAGTCAACTCACATTTTTGCATAACAGTTCCTGTCACTCTTAATATTTTCTTATGGCCAGAGAATGAGGGACTCTGGCACTGGCATTTTTAATCATAAAAAGTTTTAAATCATACAAAGATAATCTGAATATCCAGAGAAAATTATTATTCTTCATTTCCTGTTAAACCTCAGTGCTTTATTTGCATTTATCTGTCTGACTGCATTTCCGATTCTCAAGTACCATATCCTATATTAACAGTCACTTTGGGTTTAACAACATTAAACGTTCACTGTCAAGTCCCCACAAATCCCACATTCCCCTTGTCTCTCAGGCTTAAAAAACTCATTTAACACTAAGGGCTAATTAATTAACTGGGTTTTCCTATATTTAATGGAGACTACACTAAACCATAGAACCAAACCCCACTGAAACTTAGTTCACCAGGGCAACCTATAATTATACCCTACCAGATTTAACCACAGTTCTAATTCATATTTATTATTACAGTAGAAGAATATATTGTTATTATTATGAATATGCTCATATGGAAAATTGCACCAGCTACAGTGTACAGGAACATTGTATCAAGGTGCCATGGGCATTAGAACTGGTTTTCACTCTGAATGATAAATATAAAAAATTCAAGGTGAAAAAGAAAGACAAATGCATTATTTGAAAAACTAGTAAACTCAAGAAAAAAGATCTTGTTCAATTTTTATACCACATTCACAAAATATTTCACATACCTCCAGATGGTCAATTAACTTTTTTTAGTGTCGGCAAACTGGTTTTCATTATTTTCATTGTCCATATTGGCTTCTGTAAAATTAATTTTTGTTCCTTATCCTTTATTTATAGATGATTGCTAGATAAGCATATGAGTTCAAAAAGGAAATCAAAGAGGTATGTGGCTGTTACTTGATGTAGGGTGTTAGAAGACAAAGGTGACTTTGTGGTGAATTAGCAATGAGGCACAAACAGGGCATATAGCACTGTATGGTTATAAACATCTGCTTCAGGTGTGTTGGTAGGGGACAGAGGACTGGCACCTGCTCCTTCTGTGCTCAATGGGAGCTCTTCTACTGACATAAACAGACACTAGCTTTGAGCTTCACACAGCTATAGAAGAAAATATCCAGAGAAAACTCACTCTTTTAGGGATTGATCTTTTTTTTGTTTTACAAAATTAGTGAAAAATTATTTGCAAGTTTTTAATTTTTTCCAAGGACAAAACACAAATTCTCACACATCTTTACTCTGCAAAACTTTCTTTCAGAAGAGTGAAACATTTCAGCATGTTTTATAGTGCCCAGCATCTCTAGGTATTCCTATATCCTTAGATGCTATGCCATGTAGAAATATGAACAATCTTGTGCCATGACCTTCTGCATCTTCATGAGTCTGCAGAGAACTGATGTGGATCTCTACAGAAACCTGGCTGTATAGCTCATGATGTATACCCGTGCATGATAGTTTTTCAGGTGTGGAACTTAACTTCATATCTCTCCACAGTCCAGCCTTGTACCTTTAAAAAGTCACTCTCAATGGAGTAGTAAGCTAGTGCACCAGAGATACAAACGTACATTTAATTCCTAACACTGATTGAGAAGTCCACCTCAACAAGGTGATCTCAAACACATCCTTGGCAACAGTCTGTTCATCATGAGCAGATCATTGGACACAATGCTCTACAAGAACCAGCTTTCCAACTGGTCTTATTGTTATGAGACAATGATAATTATATTTGTTGGAATAATAATGTTGATCATTTTTCATTTGGGCTCTACAGTGAAGAAATTGGTAAATACTGCATGTATTTCTGCTTGTAACTTTGTCAGTGCATTTATTTTTGCCCAAGGCAAGAAAAAAATCTTTTGGATCACAGGTAAATATTTGAGTCCATTAGGAAACATTGAGGGTGGGGCATTCAGCCCCGATTGCTTGTAGGCAGGTGCATGGAGTTAGTGCTGTGTATGTCTGACAAAAACAAAGGAGCAGCAGTGTTTAGAATAGGCAATAAGCAAGAATAGGTAAGCAAATACAGACTTAAATTCCAATATGGGGTAACCAAAACTATGGAAATGTTAATGAATTGTATTCAGCGGAGGTAAAGTCAGCAGGGAGGAAAATACCAGTACCTGACTGTGACTTAATTGTTACTTTTATGTGCTCTGTGTTTAATGAGTGCAGATTGGGAGCCCAGGACTCAATTAAAAATACTATAAAAAAATAGAAAAGTAGAAAGGCAAGGAGAAAGCATGATAAGCCCACACTCTAGGGTGTTTTGATTGGGAAAACATCATACCATATATAAGATGTCTCCAGATCTAAAGGAGCAGCAACAAATGTTCAAAGGGATCCTCTAAATGATTTAGGGTTAGATTTGAGAGTCTATGACACAAGGAGTAACTGCAGCTGAGGAGAAGATTAGGAGACCCTTTATCTTAAAGGCTAAAGTCCCTTAAACCAGACAGAAATTTGACATGGCTAGCAAAAAGATTTAGTGTTGAAAAGTATTTACTTCAAAAGTGTAGTGTCCTCCAGAGAACATGAGCATTCCATCAGAGCTCTCATTTTTCCTTTTTAAGTATTATAGGAGCATCAGTACTCAACTGAAGACATGGTTCAAAGTGCATCATCTTCCAAAAGGCCTGAAGTCTCTCTATGATTCAAATAACTCACACATGCATACAAATCAAATCAAATAATCAGAAACATGAAGTGAGCAATAATGATTAATGACAGAAGTGGGAATCAATGAATTACATGCCACTCTTTGAATTACCCAATTAGGATTTAGATACTATGAAATCAGTGGCTGTAAATTCTGACAAGGCAATTTTGTTGTCTCTTTTAGAGCCCTACAACCACCACAACAGCAGTGTTTTAGGCAGTGTATTAGTCAAGTAGGATGGAATTACCAACCACCTGAAAGTCACTACCCTTGGCAAACAAGTTATTGTCACTTTTGATTCTGATTGTTAGCAATATCACTGGTTTCATCTCACAAGACAGTCAGTGTCTGTTAATAAAGCCATTATAATTAAGATAATCAGTTGTTGCTTCTGTTTTGATTTAGCTGCAAGAAAACAACAGTTAGAGATGTCAACTTTCTAAAAAAGGTCAAAATTGAGATGCATATTCAGAAGCAGAGCCTGGGACACCTGAGAAAACTGAAGTACTTGCAGGATTCAAGGTCCTTCAGCTAAACAGGGAGCTCCTATATGTAGCTTTAAGGATAAGGACTGCATCCATTTTTAGGTATTTACATCTCCGTATTTATCTTTGTCTGCTTTTATGGATGATTCTGTCTCCAAGATATACTTTTGCCTACAGGATTACCTTGTGACCACACTGTTGGTGTTTCCAAAGGAAGAAAACTTTCACTTCTCAAAACACTTGTGCATGGCCACAGGAGAGCAGTTCTCTCACACCCAAACCTGTCTCAGCAATCTCTGTTGTGGGATCTGCTCCTGTGATGACCTCACATACCATTAACACCAAGGGGGCAAGATGACCCTCGTTAACAAAGGCCATGCTGTCATCAGCCTCAGGGCAGATGAGAGCTGTAGGCAAACAGAGTTCAGAGAGTTTTCAGGTTGTCAGCAAGGACAGTATGGTTGCTGGGTACTCATGATGAGATATCCAGTAAGATAATTGTTTCATTATTATGTTGTGTTTAAAACTGTCCTCTCATTTTTCCTAATTAATGTTTGGGTTGCACATGTGGAAAACTCTATAAAAAGAAGCTGTCTATTATTATTTATTTTGCCTGGATTTACTACGATGCCGAGAAACTGTTCAGAGATGCTACACAGTGATACTAATACATTATTATCCACAGACTACCCCCCACCCCCATATTCTTGTATTTTACAACCTGCAATTGCATAGAATCACTTATTGCCAAGTGGTCATTTTCTCACATTTGTTATGACAACAGGATAAATGCCAACGTTTGTCAACATCTTGTAAATGATGAGTCTTAATGAGGCAATCTAGTGTTTCACCCCTCTGAGGAATCTCATAATAGGATGAGCAAAATATCAGGTTAAAGGAAGTGGGAGGTAATCCCAGGGGACAGACCTTTTCTTGTACAAAATATTCCTCAAGGTTTTGCTTGGAGTGGGTTCTAGGATGCAGGCCAATTTGGCGTACCCCCTTGTACGAAATTTTAATTGTATTTTTATCAAATCCAGCAGAAATGCAGCCTGCATGTTGAATCTGTCAGTAAGCAGTGCCCTGGGAGAAAATAACAATATGAGCTTTGAGAACTTTCACCTAATACAAGAACTTAAAGTTACTCTTCCTAAGCTGAAGAATATACCTAATGTGCATTCTCTTGATCTGTCCTGCTTTTTTTATATATTTGTTTAGGGTTTTTTTTAACTTTGATTTTGTAAAATATATTTCTGCCTTTTGTGCTTTCAGGAGGTTTCTCTGTAAAAAATGCAAGGCACATTATAGTCCAGCATTTTCTTTTTAGTTATAAGCCAAAGGGGAAGAGAATTCTTGCACCTCCTCTGAGCTTTTTGCTTTTTTGAATATATATCTATACTACTCTGCATTTCAGAATGCTATAAAATGCCTTAAAAACTTGAGTAAATAAAGTGTGTAAGAGGGCCCTACAAAGGTAATACTTAAGTAGAGCAAGACAGGTTTTTCAGAAACAAGTACTATCACTTCATCACTCTATAAATGATACTATAGATAAATAGATAATCAAGAGATATTGTGTTTTGCTAACAAGAAACGTATATGATTTAGGATACAGCTAATTTCTAGCAGAATTAGAGTTAATTCAAATTTTTTTTGGTTCTGTTTTTTTTTTTTTTTATGTTCCAGGTTTGTTATTTATTTGTGTCAAACTGAAAACTCAAAGAATTTCAGAAATTTCATTTTGGAGAATTCAAAAATAAGGAAGCATTAAGTTATAGCACTGTTTTGGCTTTTTAAAAAAATCCACTTGAAAATTACTCAATCAAGTCAACATATTCTAGTAGAATATATTGAATACCGTTGAAATCATTCATACAAAATGATAGAAATTTTAGAACTTTAATAAAGTCATGAAACTTTATTTTGATATTTTATATATCATGTAGAAAAACAGTAAGGCTAGTAATGAAATATTTCTGTAAATTTATATTAATGGTTTTTAAGAAGTGTGTGTGGGTGCTCAAAAAATTAATTTCTTAAAAGTCTCAGAAATCTCAATTCTTTGTTTTTATTCTGGCTGAAAATAATTCTGAAATTTCAAAATTTCTTTTGGGACAGACATTTCAGATGTTACTGCACACCACTACCAGTGGTGAAGGACCTATGTTAATTCTCGAAGATATTTGGCTTCAGAGCACCCATTTCAATCTATAGAGTCATTTTCTCACCATATATCCTTTCTTCCTCATAGTGCCTCTGCAGCTCCTGGGATCTCCTCTGCATCTACAGTGCCTTGAGAAAGACAATGCATTGATATATTCTGATTTTCACTTTTGCTGTTCATCTGCATACTAGAGACATGGTTTAATTGGATTGGATTGGCCATGACTGTGCCTTCTCCTGCCAACAGAACTGATGTTGTAGTCTTTTCCTACTAATTGTTTGTATAGCAACTGTTAATGTTAATCAGAACAACTGCAACTGGCTCTGGTTTGCATCTGTTTTGTTTTAATCATCATTTAAGTGTTAACTTTTGAGTCCAAGAAAGGAAGGGAGACCTGTGTTAAACCTGCGCATTTGCTAACAAGCCCCTAGAGCCGCATTCTATTTTGAACTTTATTAGCCACTGAATTTTAAGTAGACCAAATTGTCAGTGTTTGCATTTGTAGGTTCCTTCACTGAGACTGTTTATATAAATATAAGTGAGAGGGAAAGACAGGGAATGCATGCAGGAAAAAGGACAGGCAGAGGTCAGTCCAACCATGAATCTAAGTGGAACAGTTTTCTGATTTAGACAAATCGTGTGAGGAAACTCAGACTTTGGTACTCTCCTTGTCACAGAACAGATTTTGTCACTTGCAAAATTTATCCACTGAAGTCACGCTAAAAAAGGCCAGGTGAGTCAGACATGTGGGGCTTTTGCAGATGAATGGTGAGGAGGCGTGGCTACAGTGCTAACACTGATGCTACAGAAGACATCCATGCAGTAGTCAACGACCTAAAATAGCTTTCATAGGAAATAAAATACATTATTGGTTCCTCCCTTATCTCTGTGCGATTCAGAGGTAAATACATATGAAAATTTCATTTCTTGAGGCAAAATCTAAATTTCAGATGACAGTAAAGAGTTTTGATACAAATGAAAGCATGACATTGCAGGATGTACTATCAAAAGGCAGACCATAACCTTTAATCCCACTGTAGCTCTTTCTCCATTAAGTAGAAGTGGCAAGATTTCAGGAATAATTTAGAAAGGAAGCTAGAGTAAGAATTGGCCTTCTGACAGTCCTCCTCAATCTCTTCATAAGCAAAAAAGATAAAACATTTTTGGAAGGGGACCAGTATGAACTACTAGTAACAGGCCACCCAGCCTTTCTAGCACTCACACTTTCTTTTGCTGATATATCTCTAAATCTTCTCTAATCTCATAAATGCAAAGTACTTTCACACATAAAATATGTATTTATTGTAAAGATTTGGGAGGAGGGAATAAAAGCAACTGGGATTTCAATTGAATCTATTATAAGTGCTACTTTCACTTTAGTAAAAGAAAATAAACATATACTCAGCCATTCTTACATGATCTCATATTGTATTTTCTTTATTTAAACTAAGGCAGGATGGAAAATGGAAAGTCTCCAGACTATAGCAGACTAAAACTACTTATATTTACTCTTCTATAAATTGTTTCCTAATATTCCTGAGTTCTTTTCTCCCCTCCTTTTCCCTCCTGACCCTTCATTTCTTCATTAGTAAGGGTTGAAAATTAAACAATTCATAAGCATATTTTTCAGGAAACTCTTCATTTTATATAACAAACATTCTCCCGAATAGTCAAGATGTAAATTAATGACTGACAAGGGAGCAATTACATGCAAATAACACTAGATTGGGATGAGTTCAGTTAGCTGTACATAGCTCATTTCTGACCAATGCACAGCAATTTGAATCTCCCTATCCAGAGGCAGATATTTTAGAGAGAGGATATGTGGTAAGAATCACCTGCCACACTCTCATCTGATGTGAGTGTATTCTTCCTCTCCATATGGAGCTTCATCATCTTGCATCAGCTGTGGCTTTCCTGCCTTCACTAGGGCACTTAGACATTTCTGCAGAAGTATAATCTTCTTTTAAATGTATAAATAATAAATCAATAAATAATAAATAAATAAATTACAAAGAGGCTCTGAAAATGCATTTTTATTGCTATGCAATGGGTATCAAGCTTTTATTATGATCTGAAACAGTTGAAGAAATTATAATGCTAAATGTCTCTATTCCTTAGAAGTGATTGGATACACAATACATATAGTTACCTATGACAATACTGTATATAAGCTGTATATAATAATGTATATAGCTGTATATAAGTGAAGGGTTTCTTGCTGAATGACTGAATTTAAGCCAACATTCATAAAACTATACTACAGAAACCTTCTCCACAGTTTCTGACTCAAGGACTCCTGTCCTTGTTTCTGTTTCTCACCTCTAACCAGCATCAGCTCCTGTACAGTTGTTGTGGTTTAATCCCAGACATCCACAAAGTGTCACACAGCCACTCACCCACTCCCTCACCAGTGGTACTGGAGAGACAATCAAAAAAGGTAAAAGCCGGAAATCTCATGGGTTGAGATAACAATAGCTTAATAGGGAAAGCAAAAGCTGAACACACAAGCAAAGAAAAACAAGGAATTATTTCACTGCTTCCCGTGAGCAGGCTGGTGTTAAGCCATCTCCACGAGAGCAGGGCCCCATCATGTGCAACAATTACTTGGGAAGACAAATGGCATCACTCCAAACACGCCCCTTTCTCTGTGTACCTCTGTATACACTGAGTATGATGTCACAGGGTTTGGAATAAAAAAGGAAAAGGGTTTGGCCCTGTGTGAGCATAACAAAAACATCTCTATATTATCATCCATGAGCTCAAAACACAGCCCCATGCTAGCCATTGAGAAGAAAGTTAACTACTGCAGACAAATCCAGCACAACTGACCAAAAAGCCCTCAGTGCAGCAGTGTCATTAAACCATTGTTCAGTAGCAGTTACACATGACAACACCAGGAATCCTGAAGAAGATGGGCTCCAATGGCCTCCTTTTCTCAGTGGTGGGTGCACTCAGGTTCTCCATGTGAGCTGAGATGCTGCACATTTCTTCACTTCTCCATGGCAAATCTGGTCTCTCTATGTTACAAAGTTAGACACTTCCAACTGGTAAGGGAACACTTCTGGCAATATTAGCTAAAGAAGTTATCTCTTTGTATTTTTAAATTTACAAATGAAAGCCAGAAAAGGACTTTGACCCAGACCCTCACAGACCCACTTTCCACTGAGGCAAAATTGGTTGGCATGACTTGCTCCTAACAAAAAATCTGATCACGCTCTATCACCTCCTAGAGAGTCTCAAGTGACAACAAAATGTGACAGTGTCGAATGATTCCACTTTCATCTATTCCACATGATTAAGGGGTTTTGTCTAATAAATTCCACTTTATAAAAATAAGTATAATGATGACAGGAAAGATGCAGCTTAGTCCCTGCATAAAAAGATTTGTTTGGGTTTTTTCCCCCTCACATAAATAGAGGTCTTTCTAGGAAGGGGAGTTTGTGTATACTTATCTTCAGTTAAGCTCATGAAGCTTGCAGGGAGGCTGTAAAGTTCTGTAAGCTCTTAAGACTGGACAGCACTACCTCATGAGCACAGCATTCAAAATCAGTGAAGACAGAGAACCCCTAAACATAACTCCCTTTAAATAGTCAGACCTTGTTAATCCAAGCTTAGTTTAAGCAAATGCCTGAGTATCTGAAACGCTTAAGTGGCAACCTGTCTCCAAGTCTGGATGTACCTTTGATTTGTTAATCTGATTGTAAGGGTGGGGGTATCCTGTATGAAATTAAGTTTGCAAACAGCTTTGGATTAATCAGTCTTACATGCTACAAAACAAAGTAGATTCCTGCCACTGTATTTATCATCAGGAAGGGCTGGCACCCTCTCTCACAGGCTGATTTATAGAATTGCACATTTGGCATAGCAGTATAATATTCAGATGGCAGAGTTTTCTAATAAGGATGTGCAATGAATGGAAATAAATTGAATGTACCTGAAATTATGCACCTAACTTTTGAGTACATTATGTCCTGATAGCTTAAAAAATATAAATAAATTTTTACTGGAATGCATTAAGTTTCTGGACAACCTGACTAATACATAGCAAATTTGTCACCTTTAAAAGATTAATTTGTGCTTATTTGGCCTCTTAGTCATATGTTTATTCTGTTATGGTTCCAAGGAAATGCTACACATTAAATCTACTAGATTCTGATATAAGGCTGCTTGTCATTTTGGTTCTATTCAAAGAATTTCTTATGTTGGATATCTACGGGACATTAATGCTGGGGCATCTGTCCATTTCCAAAAATGAGCTATCACACATCTGGCTGCTGGTAATAATTGCTTTATCAATGACTCCTTCTCTGAGTCAATAACCTCATTTGGACTGTAGCAGGACAGGTTTGGTGTACAGCCTAACTTACATTACCTAATTTTGTAGCTCTGTGCTTCTGTAGTATACATGAGACTGTCAGACATACCCAGTGCCATGTAATTTGACTTCTTACTAGAATAAAATACATTTCTGAAGATGCAATCTCATGTTCTTTTTCCAGAACAGGAAAATAATTCTTCTGTATTTTTAATATTTTAGCAAAATTCAAGGACTGGAATTAACAAAGGAAGGTTTACTGGATTTCTTTCTTGCCTTAACTATACTCTGCATGTATATTTGCATACATATACAAATATTGTGCCTCCTTTTGGTGGCATAGTTGTTGTCACCTGAATTAAATGCAGTAATAATGCAAAAAGGCCTTGTAACATTGTCAGAGTATTAATTTACCAGATAGACTATTTATTAAAAAATTCTTCCCCCAAATAATGTTTTTCATGCATTTTTCTTCTATTACATTTATGAAGTTCAAATATTTCCCATTATGGAGAGTTATTGCATTAAAACCATTGTCTTGACTAACATGGAGTTATTTGCTTCAGTAAAATAACACTACGTAATTTAGATAGACGAAGCACTAGCCAGAAGTTTTATCTGAGTAATGGTATTAGGGTATTCTAATGAACTTACTTGGGTTTTCAGAAGAGGGCAAATAACATAGGTCATATGTTTAACCTACCATTATTACTGCCAAATGCAACACAACCACACGTGAAGCTACTTATGATTAAGCAAAATTGTCAGCGTAACCTTGGGAGGAGATCAAGAATCATCTGAGCGAAAATTTGAGCTTCCTGCTCTACTTTACATTCTGGACATAAAATGTAAATATTTCAATCATAGCACTGTTTCTCTGAGGTACTTTTTAAGGATTTTTTCTCTTGTTTTGTTTTGTTTTGTTATTTTTGGTTTTGATATTGCCTTGCTCAAAATGCTTAGCAAGTTCCCTTGGAAGCCTTGAAGAGACACACAGGAACAGCCTGGAAGAGTTTTGTGCACTGGAACAGATTGCTCAGAGATGTTTTGAAGTTTCCCTCACTGGAGATACTCAAGAACCATCTGGATGCTATCCTTTGCCATGTGTCTAGGATGACCCTGCCTGAGCAGGTTGGACCAAATGACCCTCGGTGGTTCCTTCCAACCTGACCCATTCTGTGATTTTGTGAACCCTGAGGGTATTCCACAGTGCAAAGATCTTCAGAGCATCACTGACTCACGCTGATAAATTGAGCCACTTTGGAATATCAATATATGGGTAATACTCAGAAGTCACACTCAGAATGTACTGTGGCCATTCTAAAAACTCTGCCTTTTTGGGTTGGGCACATCACTTACAAAACCAGTCATGTGGCTCTGAATTGAGGTGACTCAGGATCACATTTAATATTTAATACTTTATGTGCTTAAGGCTAGTAGTGATACCTAAGAATCATTGTTAATTAGCATTTATCTACTCCTCCCTGGTCTCGTTGCGTGCAATTCAGAAAAATTAACTTATTTGGGTCTTTGTCCCTTCTTATGTCCATTTTTGAGTCTGAAAAATAATATTAGAGAAATTAACTTTTGTCTGTTCTGATAGTATTGCTGTGACAAAAGTAGTAAAGATGTGAAACAAATGGCTGTTGACATGACTGATCTTGTCTTCTTTGAAAACTTAATCTACATTCATCCATTTTACCCTTCTCCATTCCACTACCCACAGTGCAGTCATTCATGTCTTTGAGACCCACATGGTGAGGCTGACACCTGAAGTGTAAGGTAGCCCCCAAAGTAGATGTTTATACAAGCTGTTTTCTTCAAGACAGCTACAGTGAACACCCACAGCAATGGTAAATTAAGGCAATATAAAGTAACTGGTCCTCTGCTTCTCCCTGAACGTGGTTTGCATGGGCATCTAATCTCTTCATCCAGTTTTGCCTTCTGCTTTGCCTGGAAGTGAGTTATTGGTATGATCCTGCTCACTCCTGTTTGACACCCTATCATCACATTGGGCCTGCCATTTCTCTGGTATTACCCTTCTGTGATACTGATGCACGGGAACTAATTCCATTAACAAGCTTGCAGGCTGATGAAAGTCTTACACTGAAAACACATCTGAATTCTCCTTCCTCTTTCTACATTGCATAAAACTCAAAATAATTGATCTTCAGGGCCTACCCTGCAACCTCATTGATACTAGCAGCTTGATGACACACCCTGTGTGTCTGTTAGCACTGTCCTGTATCAGAGTCAAGTAAAACAGGTAACTGATAATATCTGACACAACTAGGCAGGAATTCATAGCTTCACAAAGGAGAGTATGCTGCTTTATCATCCTGCTGGTAGAGTGGCTTGGGAAAACTTGTCTTGGGATGTAAAACGAAATATGCTTGAATCATGGAATTTTTTGCCAAAACTTACTATTCAATAGGGTGCACCTATTTGTCTAGGATACCAAGCTTCTGTGTGGCTATTGCTGAAATGTTTTAAGAACATGGTTCTTTCTCTGTTATGCTGCTTCTCAGATGCCTTGAAAACCAGTGGAAAAATCAGAATCAGTTCTAAGGCCACAGAAAACAAAAACCCAACATCACTCTAGCAGTTCCAGCACTATATCATGAACTACTGGACAAGAGTAAACTAGCTGCAGCCTGAATTTAAGCTAACAGATCATTCCATTGCATATCACCTTCTGGAGCCAAGAACACTGGTTCACTTTAGAAGGAGCCAATTGCACTAGAAATATAGCAGTAAGTACAGAATCATCTCATTAAACAAAAGCACATCTATTAAGATATTAGAGGACTTTGTTCCAGCCATGGAGGTACAACCTACCCATCTGAGAAATTCGATATGCTCTTTTTTGCTATTTGTTATCCAAAGGAATGCTGCTATATGGGCAGTCAGTTACCTAACAAGCAGAGAAGGGAAAACCAATTTTTGATGAAGTGGTCATTGAGGTTTGTGAAGAAATTAATTTTATTATATCACTGAGGGCTATCAACATTGAAAAAATTGCTGGAGTAACAATGAAGTTTGAAGAAAAGGGCTTCCTGAACTGTGTACATCCAACTGATCAGACACATATCCTCATTCTGTGCCTATGAATGTACTACCAAGATAGGATGATATTCCATTGACTTTTACTGCGTAGACAAGGTAGAATACTCATGGACGTGAACAATGGGTGCATAGTGTGCAATGCCAAGATATTTTTAAAATGTGCCTTCTTTCAATAAGGGCAAACCAAATAACCAAATCATTTGAATTAAAGCATCCACACCACTGTATAGATAAAGGTATTTTGGATTTTTCTGTTTGGTATACAGAGCTAGAAAAGGACTCTTTATTCGGACTGATCCCCTTTCTTTCAGTTCTACTGGAGATCAGTAGGGTTGAAAAAGAAAACAGACACATAGTATACATAAATGTTACTGAAAATCATGCAAGTGCTACTTGGAAAATATTTTTCCTCATTCACCTTATGAAATTGCTAATGAATTTCTCATGTCTCCAGCACTGCAGATCAGATGGCTGCTGATAATTTGGGATCTTTTGGTTTGTCTCCAAGAAATGGAACAGTATATTGTACAGCTCAGAGTAACTGAGAACAAGTTCTTGGCAACTGAAATATGACCTTTTGGGTCTCAAATAGTCTCTTAGAGCTCCATCATGTTCTGCTGTCTCCTCTCTCAGTGCTATGAAATTCCTCTGAAAGTAACTCAGTCACCATTCTCTGATAGTCTTCAGTCTTGTTTTCTTCTCTGTTTAACCTTACATTGACTACACAGTCCTTCTGCTTCCATTTCTCTTCATTCTTGCATTCCTTTCTTGTTTCCTTCTCAACTTCCTGCTCTTCTCACCACTATCAAAATACCCTATCAAATTCAGAATTCTGTTACTCTGTTGGATGGTCTTCTACGTAACAGATTTATCTTTAGTTTTTCAGACAGAGTTGTAGTTTTTCCTGAAAAAAGGAAAACAAGAAATTATAGAGTACTTGCATTCTGTATACTGCTTACATATGGTGCTATACATAAAGAAGTAAGTTTTATCTTTAAAGACTGCTCTTTCTCCAGGTTTTCCATTTTTATCTACATGCAGATCCCTACATCTCAGACCTTAATTAAAGAGGTGATGAGTTAATTTTATCTTTAAAATTTACCAAAAAACTCTGCCATGCAGAAAAGAGGAAGCGAAAGAATGAAAAGAAACAACACGGCCAATAGATAGGATCAATAGTGGGTATCCTGAAAATTTTCCACACCATTATTGCTTTAGGAGATTTCCACAGTTTCAGAAGTTTCAGCTTCCCCATGATGAGAAGCAGAAGGGCAGGCATTTATCTCTCCTTTTCAATGACCAGCAACAGAACTCAAGAGAACAGCACTGTTCTATATCACAGTCTCTTGACATAGTCTGTTGACTGTGCACAGACTGTGTCAGGGAATCTTTAGGTTGGGTATTAGAAAAAGGGGGAGTTGGGCACTGGAACAGGCACCCAAGAAAGTGGTCTCAGCATCAAACCTGACAGAGTTCAAGAAGTGTTTGAACAATGTCCTCGGGTACATGGTGTGATTTTTAGGATTGTCCAGTCTGTGGCCAGGAGTTAGAATTGATGATACTTGTGGGTCCTTTCCAACTCAGCACACTCTATGATTCTATGACTCCATGTCAAGATGGAAAGGAAAGCAACTAATCAATCCTGCTATCATTCCAGCTATACCATCTATGTACAGGAAAATCTGTACATGACAGATCAGCTTATAGAAGGACAAATTAAAAATAGTAAGAAACTAAAATTGTCTTAATTTTTCCTGAATATGTTCGACTAAGAATTCTCTTCACTAGAACCAGGCAACACTTTGAATCAGCATTAGGTCAGGAAATTTTGGAAGGTAGAAAGTTGCTTCATAAGAATTCATGACATCTGTTATTTTGACTGCTATATTTACAACCCTCTTACAAAAACAATTTCCTTTTCTAATATACTGGAGAGCATTGCTTGAAGTTGAGGCTTTATTAGTTAATATATTTATTAACTTAAAACCCTCCATAGTTTTGAAGTTATTATTAGTAACTTTGAGAAAGGAAAAAATGTGTGGATAACAACACCAGAGACAACTCCAGCCAAATCAAGTAGAGAAAGATATGTAAGAAACCACTTAAATATTTTGCAATAGCCATTGTAATAAGTATGAAGATGATTTACCTCCATCCTAGCCTTCTGTCTTTTCTGGGTAAAAAACCTCTTCTGCACTCACTGAATGTGTGAATAGCTCCTAAGAGCTGTAGATAAATGTCTCTTTGGACCTTTATCATATTTGTGAAGAGATTGTATTTCATTCACAGGCATTGTCTTCACATATTGCAGACCCATACTCTCAGCTGTTCCTGATACATTTTAGGTAGAGCTTCATTAACAGAAATTAAGTTCTTTCTTGCCCTTTCAAGGTCATATGTCAGACATGGATTGAAAGCAGCACCTGCATGTGACATTCAAATATGACTACACCATTACTTCATTTTAACCTGCAGAATTACTCAGCATAAATTTGACAATCCTGTAAGCCAGCATACTGCTTCCACGTTGTACTGGGCTTACATGGCAAGGTTTTAGCATTGGGTGGTCTGCAGGTGTTGTCTATGAGAAGCCAAATGGCTTCAAAATGGATTCCCTGTTGTCCAAAGCTTAGACCATAAATGATGCTGGTAAATCCTCACATTTAAGAAAGGGTAAAAAATGCTGCACAACAGCTGTAATGCAGAGGAGTGAGAAAAAAAAATGTGAGACAACCCTGCACAGATCAAGGCTGATGAAAAAGGGGAGGGAGGATGTGCTCCCCATGCTGGAGCAAAGGTTTGCCTGCAGCCCATGACAAAGACCATGACAAAGAAGATTGTCCCCCTATGCAAAATGAAGCACTGTGTTGGAGCAGATATCCACCCAGCAGCCCACAGAGGACCCCACACCAGAGCAGGAGCAGTTATCTTTATATCAAGCAAGCAGCTAAGCTAGGTAAGATCCAAGTGTCGATCTTCATGTTCTCCCAGGAAGTGGAAAGGCAAGACCCAGACCTATGGCATAGCTGTAAGACTGAATTGCATTTTTCATATCTATGGGCATAAAATGACAGGGCACAGAAGAACAGAACTTAGAGAAATGGTAAACAATAATAGCAGAGGAATGTGACTCATAACTAAGATAAAACCAGTAAGAGCTCTGAAGCAATCAGACTTTTAAAAAAGTTTTAAAAGAAGTGAGATTCAAAACACAAATTGGAGATAAATTAAATATTTTGTGTTTGAAGCACTCAGGGTGATTGGAATAACTTGAGGAATGTATCTTCCCTTGGGAATGTGCAGAAGAAACCACATTAAAGAAACAAACTATTATAAACTGACATTAGTTGTGATTTTCCCTATTTAGATAGCCTTATATGACATTTACAAGTAGACTCAGTTGCAAAGAAGGCTGAAGGGTGACCTGACCTCATTGCTCTCTACAGCTTCCTGAGGAAGTGGGGAGGGAAGTGAAGGTGCTGATCTTCCTACTACCCAGTGTTAGGACTCATGGGACCAGTTCTAAACTGTACCAGAGGAGGTTCAGACTTTGGAACCATCTCCTTAACAAGAGGGGGGTTAAAAAATGTCATAGGCTTCATAGAGAGGTGGTCAATGCCAAAAGTGCTCCAGTGTTAATGAAGCAATTGGACAATGATCTTAATAACCATCTTTGACTTTTGATAATTTCTGAAGTAGTCAAGCAGTAAAACTAGATGATCACTTTAGGTTCCTTCTAGCTGAAATATTCTATTCTATTCTATTCTATTCTATTCTATTCTATTCTATTCTATTCTACTCTAAACTGTACCTGAAAATGAATCCATTTTCCTTAACAGTAAAGTAGTCCTACTTTCAACTCCTTTGGAAATTGTAATTAAAAGAATTCCCTTCTCCAGTATCTGACCAATATTCTCTGGTTTCCATAACTCTGATCCACCCTCAAGGTATGACAGTGCTGTATTCTGTTGTCCTATACCTAGTAGACGACATTTCTGTGTGCCTTTGTGTATGGTTTCTCTAGACACACAAAGCTCTTTTTGCTGTTTTTGCATTCATTATAGGGCTTTTTTTTCTTTAATTATACAATTTCCATACTCTAATATCACTAATTTCTTTCCATAGTTTCTTCAAGTTTTTTCTCTTCATGGTCAGATTAAAATCAGTGCAGTTTAGTGATGGATAGAAAAAAGTTGTAGAGATGGTAAATCAGTTCTGACTGTGTACATTCCTGTTTATGCTGCATGTCAGGATTGAACTTCAGAAAAAAACATAAAAAACTACTTTCTAAATATACATTTCTTATGGTGGCATGTGTTTTCAGATGGTCCTCTAAATGTGGCAGAGGTGTGGATGGGGAACACCAGTTCTGCCCCATTCCTTAATCCACATTTAAGAGTATTTGCAAACAGATATTATTTCACAAGAAAAACAGATTAACAGATTGATTTATTTTCCCTCTTTTCAAGTGCTACTTTTAAACACAAAGAAGAAATAGGCATTTGGAAGTAGGAAAGCAGGAAAAGAATGATCAGATGCTTCTAGGCAGATTTGCCACTTGAATTTTCCATGTTGCATTCATTTCACAGCCATTCTTTGAAAACATTCACACTGTTTTGTGGGACTGTGAATGGCCCAAAATTAAACAGAACTGAATGCTTTAGTACAAAACAGGAGCTGGTCATTTCCTGCAATATCTGGTCTATCTGCCTCATGCCTGGAGCAAGAGAATGAAGGAAGATGGGAAGAGTGTCATGGTGGAAGTTTCATGGTGCTGAAGTTCAGAATAAATCTGTCTCCTGGCAAATCTGCACATTTGCTTTCCCTTCCCTCTACCCACTGTTGTGGTACAGCAGAATACAAAGTCAGCAACAACTTTGCGTCTTTAAAAAAAAAAAAGCTTGAATGCAAGACAGAATAAACATAAAAGTGAATCAGAAAATGGAGTCTTTCCTACCCAGACATGTCCATCCTTCCATTTAAAAAGATGATGAAAATACTACTCTTGCATAATCACCTGGGTTTTAAATCTGGAGACCTGAGGAAAAGAGGTTCCAGTGTTGATGCTGAACAGCACTCCTGCAGTGTTGCCCTGTGTTATAGTAACAATATCAAATGCTGAGGCTAAAACAGGTCCTCTGCCTACACCTTGCTCTCTCCATCTCTTCCTCTGTTCTCAGTCTTGCCATTTCTAAATATAAGTCTGATATCTTAAACTAGGACATGAATGTTTTAAGATTAACATTCAAAACTCAATTTTACATGAGCTTACTACTCTGCACCAGTCTGGTTCTGGCCGCAGATGGAGTATGTTTCCTTCTTTCGTCTCGGAAAGAAGTGAAGCAACCAGGAAAGTGGTTTTAACTAACACATGATTGTTATCATAGCAGGGATTAAGGAGGTAATATCCAGCTCAGTGGTGGTAGCCTCTGAAGATGAACTAACTCCCTCTCTTGCAACTGTAGTATTGACTTCAAATCTGCATATATGATAGACAGGCAAGCCCTGCTTTTCATAGGCACTGGCCTCAACTTACAGATGGACAAGGCCTCAAATGACACAAGAAAGCTCCCTGCCACACTCCATTTGTCTAAATCACATTCTGTCCCTGATGATAAAAGAAGAAAATCCATTTTAAGAATGAACCTGCTCATAATATCCACATTTCCTAGTAAGGATTTTTCAGGCAGGAAGTAGTCCAAACGAAAAGATTTAAAATATTCTTAAATTTCTTTTATGAGCCAGTCTATTAGCTCCTAATTTCATAGACCTTTTGACACAATCAAAGGCAGCTTTCCCTCTTGTCTTACAGGTACTCTGTTCCAAGCTGGAGCCAGAAATAAGCCTGTATGTAATGTGACTCAGGTGACTGATCACATTAAAAAGAGTAAAAACCACTGACAGAAAATTTGCAAAGAACGAGTGGCCTGCTATGTTTTGCATGATTCACTGTTGGCCAGTGAATAAATTTACAAAATGACATCTCAGAGACTGGGGAAAAAGAGTGGGTGGCAAAGAATACAATGTATTCCTATCACATCTCTCCATCCCTATTAACAGAATGGTGAGGGGGGGTACCTGCTGCCCTAAAAGTTAAGACAAATACAGAATTTCCTTTGCTAAAGGTTACTTCAGCAACTTGCAGTGTGTGCTTGTTATTCTTCAAACTTTCTTTCTGCTCTGAAATCCTGTGCTACCCTCCTGTGACATTTTCTTGCATGCGCTCCACTGAAGTTTGGGTCTATTGTTTCACAACAAGGGAGCTGATCCTTCTGCGGTTACTTATTTATTGAGGTCACTTGAGGTCAGCAATGTGGGTTTTATGGGGTGTTTTTATTTTTTTGGAATATGGTCAGTCTGGTATGTTGGAATTCCTTTAATTTTGCAAAGAGAGAGGTATATGGTGGGGGAGTTTCATTTCAAAATTAGGTACATATCAGTAATCATGTCTATACCTGCATTGTATGCATAATTGGAAATTTTCAGTGTGTCACCCTCCTGTGCTGATTTTGGTTTGATATTAATGGGCTCATATAGCTTTCCACGAGTAGGATCTTAGTTCTTTATTTTTCACTGAGTGTTTTTGGGGGGGTTTTTTTGGGTTTTTTTTGGTGTGTGTGTTATGCAGCAAGGAAGGGCTACTCTGCCTTACCTCACATTTCCTCCTTGCCTGGGTGACAGGGGATTTGTTGACATTTGCTGCATGTCCTGTTGCTATTATAAATCGGAAGCTACATTTCAAGCTTCAGCACACTCAGAGTTAAGCTGCCACAAGTGACAATGAAAAATATAAATGGGAGAAATTCGAAGATGTGAAAAGGGAACTATTTGGGGGTCTTTTATTTTAAAGCGTTTTAAAATGGAGTGAGAAAAAACATCCTTGTAAGGATTTTTTAATGTAAACTTTTTAAAGTTGGGTTAGGTTCTTTTTCTGTTTTGTTTTCCAAGAGGGATGTTTAAGTTATGGTTCTACCTCTTTGTTTAGTCATCAGTTTGCCACTCTAAAATCTTCCCCTGAAACAATCTTCAGTACAAAAAATATAGGTTTTGTGATAAAAATTTTCCAGAATTCTGAAAGTGCCCTTAAAAATAGTGCTTGTTGCCAGGATTTAAGGAACTGAGAAATTTGATTAAAACCCCTCACATTTCTGCTTATATAATATACAGTAAATGAATACCAACTATTGCAAAAACTAACAAAGAAAACTCAAAGCAAAGTAAATTTTACAAATCATGCCAAATAAAATATTTCATCTGACCAGACATCAATATTTCTTTTATAATTTCACTTTATGGGAAATTTCTAGAAAAATGTTTGTTCTTTTCTGTTCTATGCCTAGAGAGAATGGGTGTTGTTCATCAGGATATTTCTCCTAAAACTCCAATGGATTTTCTTGTTATTTATGAGTTTCATGTGACCTTAAAAGCAATGTGAATAAAAATCAGTTTATTTAACTGGGCTACTTACAGTGATGTCTATTTAGTGAAGTGTAATTCAAAGGTTCAATTTTATAAAGGTGGCTACAGTTCAATACCACAATCCTTTAAAAAGTAGAACAAATAGAAAGCATAGAATAATAGAAAACATGTAATTAAAAAATATTTTTCTTGACCTATTTTGTTTCATTATGTTTTTTTTCTTTTTCTTGGGATAATTTACTGCATAATTCAAACCTGCAGATAATTTCGACCTCTTTTCCTTTATTATTGCTATTAAATTTTATTTAAGCTTGATCGTTTTTTTAAAGGGATGGGTGGGATAAAGGGAAGCTTCTAATTTTGCGTCCTGCTCTAATCTCCGATTTGAGAGTGCTGTACTCTGGGGTTTTACATAGTAATATATGGGTAGCAGATAGAGAGATGTGATACATACCCCCACCTTTGCATATCAACCTCGAGACTAGCCTGCATATTTTGCGCTGGTGGCTGACCAAAACGCTCCCGTTTGGATTTCAAATCAAATAATCCCCCTGTGAGGGAACCTCCTAAATTTCTGAGTTGGGACGGGCTCGGTGTTTTAATTTTTGGGTGGGGCGACGGGTTGTTATTCCTAAACGGCAGTCCTGCTCTTTAAGTTTAAAGCTATTTTCAGACTTGGCCAAACGTTTGATTTTTGTAATTATTGTTGGGATTTCCTCTCCCTTCCCCCCTCACCCCCCCCGACGAAAACTAAAATTGTGATTTAGATGTTTGGTCCCAGCGGCCCTGGCTGTGCTCAGCAAATGGTTCCATGTCACTCGCTGCATCACAATATCGGAGTGGCGGCGCTCGGTGGCAGCTAATCCTCTGAGCCCGTTAATAAGCTTAGGAGCACGTTCATTGAAGACTGACGCGTTAGTCACAAACAGGGAGAAAATATCTACTGGGGGAAGCTGAATTGGTTTTAATCATCTGCTAATCACCAGTAATGAGACCTACTCTGGGGAAGAAAAGAAAAACAGATAGTCAGAGAGAGGTTTTGTTCTTCACAGCGGAGTAACAGGGAATGAGAGGGCAGCTGTTATTAGGAGAGAAAAGATGGAAAGAAAGGAGGGATTTGGCCAGACCAGATGAAACTTCTTCTGTGGCGCACTGTTTTGTTAGCTGAGTGTTTCTTTCATTCAGCCTCCAAAACTTCAGATCTGTCAGCCCCTCTGAAAGCCACGGCCCACCTCTCCGAGCCGCCGGGGAGAAAAGGCGCCGCTCCCCCGCCCGCAGCCCCCCGCCCGGCCCGGCCCGGCTCCAGTTCCCCGGCCCGGCCCGGCTCCCCTCCTCCGGCCCGCACCCGCTTTCCTTCCCCGGCCCCCCGCGGGCCCTCCCGAGCCCGGCAGAGCCGGGACACCGCCCGCGGGGCAGGGAGCCCCGAGGGCTCAGGCCGCTGCAGGTGGGCCGGGGAGGGATGGTGGGCACTAGGGGGGAGGCTCGTCCTTGATGGTGCCTTCCTGGCCTTCTCTGGAGGCTGGGCATCACGGTGGCTGCTGGGAACAATCCCAAGAGAGGGACACATCCGCCGCTGCCCGTAGCAGAGCCTGGCTGGGAATCAGCTCTCCTTCCCAACAGTAGTGACACCTGAGCGGAGCCTTTGCCTCGGGAAGCAGGCGTCACGTTCTGCAAGCAATAAGCAGAGCTCTGGTGCTTAATCAGAAGAGCAGTGTCGTAACTACGTTCCATGCACTGTGCTGATCACCATTCTTACTTAAATGTGCTTACTTAATTCCACGGTGCTGGTGTGAGGACCTCTGCAAGACACTGGATGTGGCAGGTCACTCAGTTCCTTAACAGTAGGACCTGGTTATCTCCTTCAGCTAGATCATGTTCACTTCTTTTTAAATTTTAATTGGGTTTAATTTTTGGCTTGTAATTGTGCATCTGGCTCAGAGAGAGGAAGAAAGCCCTTAGCTACATTTTTAAAAATCCAATCTTGGATGAGCTCTTTAAGTGATTATAAAGTTGACTAAGTGTAAAAGCTCTGCAAAGGCAGTAATTTCAGACACACTTCTGGCTGCTAAGACATGTCTGTGTTTCATTTTCTGTATATTTTTAGGGATCTTAAGTGGGGTGGGTAGCTCACTCATTGGGAAAAAAAAAGGAGGTTTTAAATGTCATGTTTCATTTGGCTGTATGGAAAAGCTGAGTATCAGATGTCCTGTCAGGAAATAAGATACACTGATATACAATGTGCAAACATTTTATTTTGAAGAACTCCTTCACAGTCTCACTTCATGGAAGTGAGTTGCCCAACTTAGTCACACAGCAAAGAGAAGTCTACATCCTGATTTAGGTTTAATTTCTTGGTTTAGAGCTCATGGCAACAGGATATTTGAAAGGGAAAGTATACCTAAGTTTTTTTCTGTGGTTCCAATAATTCTTATGTTCACCGTCAGGAAACAGGTCCCAGAACACCAGGATGTGGAGAGAACTTTAGCCCAGAAAATTTTTTAACCTCTTCTTCATAACTTACTAAGAGTGGAAGTGAGAACGACTATCTCACTGAGGATCATCACAACATCATGTTCTGATTTTGGAGAAAAGCTCTCTGGTGGTCTGGGGATAGCTGGTATCAATGAGAAACAAAACATCATCAGGCAGTTTTCCAAGGTTTTTGAACTGAAGAGCTTGAGAAGCTTTAAATGTACAGAAAGATGACACTTCTCTAAATGCCTGTTGTTATGATATGACCTTATTCCAGTACCATCAAAAGTCCTTTGATTTATAGTGGGAAGACAGAACCAGTTACTTTGTAAAGGAAAAATAAAATCAGGAAAATTTAAACTCCTTTTCCTGTGACGTAAAAGAACTGACCCATGTGTTGCCATTTAGTCATATTGAGTTACTCCTTATTGTGCAGCTCACCTTGAATGAAGAATAGATTAGTTCTTAAAAGTGGCTATTTATTTTGGGGACCATCATCCTCATTGGCTTCACACAGATAGCCTGAAAGGTCCCACACAAAAACAAAAGAACCTGAAACAAACAAAACACACAAACAAACAAAAAGCCAACAAAACCCAAACAAACACTAACCCCCATTGAAAACCAAGCCTCTTCAGAGGTGTTCAAGGCTGAAAGAAACTTCTTGCCTGCCTGTTCAGCAGGATTCTCAAGGATTCTCAAGCCATAAAGTTATGGATTGTCACATACCCAGTGATCCTGGCAGTAAGGCAATGTGAAGAAAGTGGTGTTTCAATATGTTAGATTAAAATTTGAGACTGAAAATGAACTTTTTAAAAGTGTCTCTCTATTCAAAATAAAACAATCAGAGATGCCAGCTACAGTCTTAGTAATCTCATGTATACATTCCCTCCAATTTGAAGGCAACTTTTCCCTGATAGTGAGCATGCCATCAAAGCCTTGAGGTAATGTTTAATTGCACTCTTTCTCTTTTCTTTTTCCACAAGTATATTCAGCATTGTACTGATGTTTTCTCAGTTAGTTCATCTGTCTCTGTATTTTATCTTTCTGTCTGTCAGGCTTATTAGCATATTTTGACAGATTAAAAGGCTAAGGTCAAACAAGCAAATCCCCAAAGAAATACTGCTAATTATTGTCATATGTTTTTTAAATACTTTTGCTTCTTCAAAGAATTTCATAAGGAACTAAATTCAACTTTGCAGTCTGTTTCTTTCATGAGCCCCTCCTCTCTTTAACATCACTTTTCCTAGCCACCCTCCAGTGCCCCTGCCCTCACTGTCATTTCTTTAGGCAAGAAATAACTTCTTACAAAAATACAAGACTGTATTTCAGGTAAGTTACATTTTGTGGAAGTGTATCTGGAGTACATACTGATGCATACCCCATGGTAGTGTTCAATGAACCAGCAAACATGGGTTTGGATATTCTTCTTGTCTGAAGAAGTAGAAGACCCTTTATATTGCTGACAAAGCAACATAAATACTCTTCTTCCAGAATCCTGATCAGGAACTAGTGGGTGTTGTATATACCTGTGGTCAACAAAGGGGTCCTTCACACAATAACATTTTCCCTCTTTTTATATGGTGAGGAGGATTGGTTAGGTTCTGGAGGTGGAGTCAGAAGACCAATGAGCTGCATGCTAGTACTAGATGCAGTACAAACTTTTCTGTATCTTCAACTTCTTAGAAGACAAATCAGAGCAAGCAGATGGTCTGAAAGTGAGTGTAAAAATAATAAAAAATACAGAAGTCTAACATACATTCAGTAGGGAAGAATGGTTGCAACCACATTCAGCTGAATACTCTCTCTATTAGTTGTTGGCCAAGGTAAATAATAAGGTAGGAGCTCGCCAGATAAAGGATGATATTGGCTTCTTGTGAGGATGAGACAACAGGTGGCTAAAATAAATAGAGGGGGAGTGCTTTTGGAACAAGATAAGCAACAAAGCAATCCTAATTAACTTAATGATCAGACATTTATTTGTTTTATGCCTCTACTTTTCTATTAATTTCTGTGTTTCAAGACATTATATCTGGTTTTTAAAGGATTAATTTTTTATGGGTATGCAAAGGTAGCATTGCCAAACCTTGTTTATGGCAGGTAAATCATTACATGGCCTAAGACAGTGTTCATTAGCAGCATTGTCAGTCATGTAGGAGTCCTGCCAGAGAATTGCTGATGATACGACAGGGTCAGAGACAAAGATATTCAGTCTCTATTCATCCATCAGATTTTTTTTTAAATCAATTTACAGCATGATAATTGAGTCAAGTTTATTGTGCTGCCCCTCAAACAATGTAGGATTTGGTGATTATAAATCTCTTGGTACTGAGACCACATAAAAAAGAGAAAGAAAGGAAAAGAGATGAAAAGGTAGGAAGGAAGAAGAGTTGGGATAGGGTGGGAAGATGAAAGCTAATTGCTAAGATAAATATTTTAGAAAGGGAAAGTTTCAAATGGAGAAGATGTCTCTTTAAGGTCAGAAAAGTAGACAAGAGATGAAGTCCTCAGTTAAAGAAATTCTTCACTTAAGGTGAAGGGCTAAATTGCCATTCATGTATCTCTATCATCTGAAATTATTTCACTGATAAAACCAACGTGTATCCATCCCAGGGGAGCAATACTACCTTAAAAAGTATTGTATTTTTCTGCTGTGTTGGAGAGCCCTTTTGTAAAACATTTTCCCCTTCATAGGTGCAGCTGTGCATGCTTGCATGCACATATGTGCATGTAAGGCCTGCGTGCTGAACAGGTCTCTGTGTCACAAGATTTTAAAAAAGAGGAAAATTATTGTGGAAGAGGAAAGTGAAAATTCTCTTTCTAAGGCAGAAACAGGAGTGCTTTCTACAGGGAGGAAAGCCCCCTTCTATCAAGCTGGGCATGGCTCTGATTTTCAGCCCAAATGTTCAGTGCTGCATTTCCAGCCCAGGGAAAAGGGTTTTTAAGCCTCCCTCCCATGACCTGCACCCTCCTCACACTTACACCAAATACTTTAAATGAGTGCTATTGCCATCATGCACAGAGTTTCTGTAAACTGATGTAACTGGTAAACATGTGCTTGCACATCTATTTTCCACAGTTTACTGTTTGGCTGATTTCAGACACGTGGTAAGTAGATCATTCCTAAATTTTCGTATAATTACGTTTAAATATAATTTTGAGCAATTAAAATGAATGGGAGAGGAATTTATATGAAATCTGTCTCAAAATAAACCTATAAAAGTGTCACATTCCAGGGTGATTTCTTAAACTCCCTTTCATACTGCAACCATGCTCGTGAGCTCTCCTCTCAGACCCCCGACTCTTTTCTGGGACTCTTCAGGCTGATGCTGAACATATTTAAATCCTCCCCATAAAAGGTTTAGTCTAAGTTGCTTCTCCAGTACTTGTTTGAACATTAAATATGCAAATAATCATCATTACACTTCCAACAATTACACATGTTTGCGAGCACCATGTCAAGTACTGGCAGCAGTGCAATCATTTGTAAAGACAAATATTCCATTCCAAGAGATGTCATGCTGCTTAGAAGATTTCTTTTTGTATTAGTAGCCACACTGCTGCTTCATAAAGTGTGCAAATGAACGTGACAGTGCTGCCAATAGCTGCCAGTTCCTTCCTCTCGGCAGAGCAGATGTCAATCAACCATCCCAAACAGACAAGGCCTCGGTACTGCCGCAGACATTAAACATGTAGGATGGAGAAGGGAGGGCACAAACAACACAGTCAGTGCAGGGGCTCAGCATACTCCTCACTCTCCCTCCTCCTTCTCTTCCTCTCAGCCACTCTCCCTCTCTCTTTCTCTCTGAGGAGGCCTGAGGCCGTTGGAATATTTTAATTTCTGATTTCTGACTATATTATCATGTGTTTGTAACAGATGAATTGTAATTTGTAGCTCTGAGGTGATATGAAAAGCTGCCTGCGACCGTAGGACAGATGCAGGCGTGTGTGGCAGACTTCTCTCCTCACTGCTCTTGCCTCCTTCTCTCTCTCTCTTACTCTTTATGTAGTAATGGATAATTGTCAGCATTCACTTTTATCACATCCAAAGTAGCAGCTTAGAGAAGATGCAACTTTAGTCAGGACTAATCTTGCCTCCTCCTGAAGTGGGAAAATCCCAAGTATTTCAGGGTCCTATTGATAACCCTTGTGCTTTTTTTTTTCCATAAAAGACGGATGACTCTGGCAAGTTTGGGAGACTGCAGATAATGGGATTGACTTGGTACTTAAATCTCAGTGAACCAAGACAGCATAAGTAATTAGTGAATTGGATCCATACTGGGGTGCTAATGATGGCTAATACTGCCCCACACCATTCTAAAACCCACAAGATACACATCCATCTCATTCAGATAAAACCGAAGGGACACTGTTTTGCGGGCATCATTTATTTCTTCCTTAGCACAGAATTTATACCCCTTAAAAAAAAATAAATCTAATTTTCATGGAGTGACATCCAGAAGAACAAGTGACCATTCTGACAGAAGAGTTCATTATGATCACAAATACCTCTGGTGTTTTTAATTAAGAAAGGCTAATTAAGAGAAAGTACGCATTTATCTTCTTATCTAGTTGTCAAGGGGAAAGTCACAAACACTAACTATATGCTGTTTGAATGGGAGAAGCAGTTCATACTTTTAATCTTTTTTTTGCTTTTTGTTTTCGAGTGGACTGAATCCTCACAAAGGAGAAAGTTCATTTAAAGTATTTCTTTTTCGAAGCCAATGCTCCAACTTTTGTTAAGTGTAGTTCAACTTCACATCCTGATTTTCCTCCAGGTTAGTATAATTGGGTAGAAACTAGCATTCTGCCTCATTTTTCTTTTCCCACAGAGTGATAGCATTTTATCAGGATAATTTAGATAAATGCCTTTCCATAGGGTTTGCTTATCCTTCCAGGAGCTATGATCGACAAACAGCCACATAAGATGAATGGCATCGTGTTTTGATCAAATGTATTCTCATCTAAAAGTAGAGAGGGTTTCAAGGTGAGGGGAATGTCTGTTTTCCTCAGATGTGATCGGCAGAGGGTGGTCCTCCCCCCTTTCCTCCCCCCTCCCTGTGCCCTCCAGTTTGTTACAGTGGCTGTGAGTTAGGATGTTCCTGCCTTTGAGCGTGCGCATTGCACATATCAAACACTGAAACCAGGGACAGCTCGGTAGAAGATATTTTAACTTAGTCCAACAGTCTTAGCATATAGTTTTAAAGAGAGAGCTGAAGATAGGAAGCTTGTTTGTGGAGGGAGATTGGCAAAGAAACTGGGAACTCAGGTACCCAGCTTTTGTGCTGCCGCCTAAATCTTAAAGCTGGAAAATTCTTGCCTCTTTCAGCTTCTGATTTCCAATTTGGCCGGTTGTTAAAGGACATTAAAAAAGCTATGACTCGAGACAAACTTGGACTGCAGCTTAGAAAGAGTTAAGATGCAACATTACGGACTAAAAGCAAAAGAATAATCTGCCAAACACTATTTTTTAATTTTATTTAATTTTTTTTGTTTTGTTTTGTGTTGGTTTTGTTTTTGGTTTTGTTTTTTAGGGGGTTTTGTTTGGGTTTTTTTGTTTGTTTGTTTGTTTGTTTGTTTTAACTAGGATTAAGATGAAATCTTTCTTTTCCCCAGCTGTTAGAAGAGCCTTAATTCTGTCCTGGGTTATTTTGGCAAGTACCTCTGCAGGTGTGTGTGTGACCACAGTAGGAAATGCTTTGTAGGAAGAACTTAATATCCAACATTTGAAGAGAAAAAGAGAAAAAGCTGTTTAATGCAGGGGCTCTTCATAGTCCTTATAAATCTGTAACTGATTAGGAGGCATTCAGAGCTAATGTAGGATGAAAAGATGGGCAGATTGTCGGCTGAGAAGGCGGAAGCGGGGGTTGGTTGGGTAAGGATCTGAACTGGATTATAACAAACCCAAGTTTTAGTTGGGATGGAGCTAAAGTGTTAGCCTGGAGGCAGGCAGACTGCTCTTCATCAGCTGAAATACTCTCACCTCAGTCACTCTTTCTGCTTCTCAAAAAACAAAGATTCCTCCTGAAAGCAGTGCTTTGCAAATAGAAGCCTTAACCTTATCCTTTCTATCCAGCCCAGGGATCTTTTTCTTTCTTTCTTTCTTTCTTTCTTTCTTTCTTTCTTTCTTTCTTTCTTTCTGCACACAAGAACTTGTACCCTGTTTAGATGCATGTATTTATAAAATGCTATTTTATATATTTTTATATATTTTTATAATACTAATACTTTTATTTTTATTATACTAATATTTTTATAATGCTGATAACTTACACAGTCCTTTAAGTCAAAAACTGAACTCTGACACCTCCCCAACCAGGTTTCCTTTTGCATTTCTGCTTAGCACTTATCTATCTTCCTGTATTTCTTAGGACTTGTTGTAATACTCAAAAATAAAACAATTAATAATATAATTAATAAAGGTCTGAAGTTCTTTACCCTGAAAAAGCTTGAAATTTTTTAGTCCACATAAATAATGAGGATTCCTGTTTTATTATTAACAGCATTAATTGTAAAGTACTGTGATGTGGAAGAGTAGGGTAAGAGTGTGAGAAATATTGTTTTAAAGATGTAAGAATACACCTTCTGCAAAATTAGAATATCATTTGTTAAAGAAGCTCCCTTTTCTTATATTTCTTACTATAATCGTTCCTCTTCTATGGCTTTAGCTATTGGAAGAGCTTCATTGTTTATCTTTCGAACAGCCTGCATTTTCCCTTGAATATGATGAATACAGCTGCAGGACCCTGTACCACCAGTTCTGGGAGTTTGTCAGATGGTGGGAGTCTAAAGAGTTTTCTAGCAGAAAAAGAAGTGCCTCCCTTCTTTTGACCAAATTTGTTGAAATATTTAGTAGTTACTCCCTTTTCTGCTGTCCTCCCTAGAAATAGCCCTAGAAATTGCAGGCAGTGACAGAAATAATAACATCACCAGACAATGTAATCTAAAACACTGCAATTCTTAATGTTTACTTCTGAAGTATCATTCGCAATATTTTATCATGAATCAAGAAGACTTTGACAGAAATCAGAAAGAAAAAAAAGCTAGAACTGATATATGATTTACCCACTTACATCTAAGACTTTCACACAGTATTAGCAGAATTACAGGGCCCGTGGTAAATGGTATTAAATCTCAGACACTTGGCTAAAAGGAGGTTCATATCCAAGGTTAAAGAAAAGGAGGGGGTCATTTTAATGAAGATACTGACCTTTTCCAAACTAATATCTGCCACACATTCATTTTTCTAATGTTTCAAAAGGAGGTGAGTTCATTGCCAAATCCTTTCTAACAGGAGTTTGAAAGTTATAGTAACAAAAAAAAAAAAAAAA
>VXBI01001235.1:462582-479823 GCA_013397375.1 Toxostoma redivivum
AAAAAAAAAAAAAAAGAAAATTTACAGAACGCTTACATCAATCTGAAGGCAAGATTGAGTATATTAGAGAACTTCTTTATGATGCTGAGGGGTGGGAGGCAAAATTGCACTTGTTTTTCCTACCCGTCATAAAAACTAACATGAACTGCTTGAGCATTTTCAAATAACAGGAGAAATATGGAAGAATGAATTCTGAATCCTTCTTTTCTGCTGTAAAATGCCCAGATTCTTGTTGTCTGATGTGGGAGACTTTGCACTGCACATAGATAAGTAGTAGAATCAGAAAAGGTTTATGTGGAAGGAAAGTGGAAGTAGTCCACATAAACAGCTCTTTGATTCAACTTCTTATTTTCGTTTTCCATGATTAACTGTATATGGCAGAAAGACAGAAAGAAGCAATTCTTATTTTAAAGGAAGCAGCTCAGAATATCATACTTTGCTTTTTACATCTTATACCGGATATCAGGATGCTGCTGAAAAAGTGCCAGAATTAAAAGTAATTCCCTCAACTTGAGCAAACAGTCCTGAAATCTGCCAGATGCTGGCATATATCCACTGGTTTGAAAGTTTGAAAGCAGGCTAAAAAAATTTAGGGGTAGTTTTTGTTTGTTTGTTCCTGACCACTGATAGCATGAGCTAGCAGCTGGTAGAAGAATAAAGGAAAATGTGTGTGTATTGGCAGCAGACAATTTATAACATGAAGCGATTATTCTCTCAGTCTTAAACATCAGAACTTGTGTCTTAAAAAATAATAATTTGCTTGGACAATTTTACAACTGAGCATTTAGTTTTTTCCCATTTTTTCTCCTTCAAAGATGTGCTGGAATTTGTAACCAACAAGATACATAATTTATCAATCTGGTACTTTTTTTTAAGAGGAGTTTTTCAATCTTGTTCCTTTTAAAGCTTATTGCAATCCTAGCTTGGTAAACCTACATCTCCACCTAGTGGTTTCAAAGAAAGGAGACACAATCGTTTTTCAAAATGTGAGTTTCCAGATAATTTGCAGTTCAACACCAGTGTGAAGAAATTGCATTCTTTCTGAAGGAAATATTTTAAAACTTGTGATTAAATATACAGAGATAGATACATAGATAGATATAGATAATTAAACGTTGACTTTTTCTGCCATGTACAATTATATAATGGCTGTTTTATTTCTTAGTGTTAATAAGTACTTTCAACTACCAACAGAAAAACAAAATTTTAGCTCAGCATCAGTTCAATCTGTATTTTTTTCTAACCCCATCTAAACCATGCTCAGGAAGTGCTAGAAGATTCCCCTCTTTCCTGCAGCCACATATCTAATGCAGAGTGTGACCAAAGGTACAAAACAATGAGCAAGACTTTGAAAATGCCCTGAGACCTCTCCTTTGCACAGTGATGTTTTCTATAACTCTCTGGTGTTCAGCATACTTTATATCTGCCTTGAGGAACCTACAGAAAATTCGTGTAGGGAAGAGGCATGCACAAGGTGTGTGAGTTAGTACCAGACCAAGACAAATTTTTAAAGCTGTTCTGCCCTTTCCCCAAAAGATTAGTATTATATTTTATTGACTCTCCAAAAGATTCGATTGTCAATTTTTCTTAAAAAAAAAAATTATTAAGTATATCTTTGAAATATTCTTTCTCACAATAGAGGAGGTAAAAGTGCCAGTCCCAACACAGTTGCTTATTGTCCCATATACAATCATCTTAAACCTACCCTGCAAGAGATACCTCATCATGTTAGGAATGCCTCTTCAGGTACACAGAACAATACCTTATAGTACCAGCAAATCGATTCCCTTTAAAAAATAAAATATAGGCAGAAATGAAATTAATCTCCTGGCCCTGTCCAAAATACCTTATTTTTCTCAGCCACAGTTCTCATTCCTTTTTCAGGTCTCTGCAGTGCCAGCCACTTCATGCAGCTGTGAAAGTCTAAATGGTTTTTGGGGGGTTAGTATCCTATTCTTTTAACAAAACCCTCAGTTCCATAGGACTATCCAGAGGACACAAAATTAAGAATGTGCCTAAACTTGTGCAATATTGGATCCTTCACATGGACAGTAGATGTACTGTTAATTAAATGCTACTTGTAATAAAATATATTAAAGTGATTGAAGCTGCTGTAGCTGCAGTGGGCCTAGAAAGTACAATAATCCTTCACTGTAATGTAGAATCCTCATGTCAGGAACATGTACAGTGCTCAGAAAGAGTATAATTAATGCACATTAACATATATACTCAGAGAGAGAATATATGAAGAGGGTGCTTTGGGACATGATTAAATTTTTTGTGACTTCAAATTAGGGAAATTTTGAAAACTTTGAGTTCAGCAATTTACAATGATTAAATGGTATCATAAGTTTTCTCCAAAACCAAACCAATGTGAAGTAATGAGAAAATATGGGTTTATTTAAATAATGAGCTATTCCAGCCTTAAATATTGTTTTCCACAAATACAATAAATATTGATTTTCTTAGCTGATTAAGAATGGATGGCCACCCACAAATAATTAAACTAAATATTTAGTCTTGTGTAGTTAAATGAAAAACTAGATGCTTATTTCAGAGTGGGGTAGCATGTGAAGATCATTAGATAGTCCAAGGTCAATATTGGATTAAAACTAAGGTCTTCTGCAGAATAGCAAGGAGAGTTGTTTTTTGGGGGGTTTTTGGAGAAGTAGGGACATTTGGGGTGGCTCAGGCTGAGAACTGTTGCTATCTGAGATGGTCACTGAAATTCAGAGGTGAAAATTGGAGGTGAAAATGAAAGTTCATTTTGCTGTCAAGGAAGTTCATCCTTCTCTTGAATAGTGAGACCTGCAGGGCACTGTCAGTCAGCACAATGAATTTACCAGCAAGAGGCCCGGGCTGGGCTTGCCCTGAGCCCTGGTGGCTTGCTGGGCTCCTTCTGAGCAGTTAGAAACAGTGTCCTTTTATGCATGCTCTATCTGACACATACATGTCACAGATGGAGACCAAGTACTCTTGACAGCGCCCAGTAAGAAGCCATTTGGGCAGACAACACAAGTGCAGCAAAACTCTGTATTAGCTTTTAGGCAGAAAATTTGAGCTGGTTGAATAACAAGAAGGAGGGATGGCAAAACCACCACACTTCATTTCCTTGTTATTTTAGCTGACTTCTGACTTCTTTACATTTCAGAATTAGATAAAAAAAGTAGGCTACATGACCTATCAGAACCCAAAAAAAAACCTGATAATGTTTTTGATTCTTTCTTCTGGTATGTAGGAAGCCTAAAAAGTGGAAATTCAGTCTCCTTAGGAAGAAGATGAGGTCAGAGTCCATCTGGGCTTGCCCAGTCTTGCTTGCCAATTGTTAGATATGCTCTGTCCAATTGTTTAAATCCATGTCAGTAATCTTAGCTTTTTTAAGTAATCTAAGTAGTCAATTAAAACCTCGATATGATTGAGCACTCTTCATTGGCAATAAAAGGGCCACAAGTGTTTAATGATATATATAAGAGAATGAAGTATCTAGTGCTTCTACTCAAAAGATATTTTTGCTTTTTCTCACTGTAAAATTCATAGTCTTACAATATGGGTAGCTCTAACAGAAATCTAGGAAATCACTTTTTCATGAAAAAAAAACCAAAACAATTTGTGGCATTTGAAAAAAAAAATGTGATACTTTAGGAAAACTGGAAACCCCACAACTATTCCAGAAAAATAAATAATCAAAATAGCAAATTTTCCTGAGTCCAGAGAGTTGCAAATATTTGAACCACTCATCAGTTAATGAAACTTCTCATCATTGCATCTTCAAGAGAATTATCTGAAACTCAGTGATCCTGATGGGTCCCTTACAACATATTAACTGATTAAATTGGTGTCATGTTATTTCTCCTTTTTTTGTGGAGGGTGGCAGGGGAGACGATATGGACTTAAGCATTTCTAAATATAAGTCAAGGTTTCTCACATCCATTCAAAAACTACATTTTCTTAACATAGTTTTGCCTAACTGTTTTTGGAAGTCCATACATACTATGAAGCATTTTCTTCAAAAACAAAAAAAATCTAGACTGCCTTCAGTCACAAGGGAAATGACCTGCAGAACATCCAAGCACTTACATGAGCAGGACTACAGTGGAATGCCTTGTCCAAGCCACTCATAGGAAAAGGCAGCTTTCCTTCAGCCTGTTCCTCCTACTTCTGGGGTTTTTAAAAATCGTTCCCAAACCCTGCCAAAAGATCAAGATTTGCTTCAGTTTTGTTCTTTAAACAAAAACAAGAACGAAAACCAACAAAAAAAAAAAAACTCTCTACCAAACAACACAAACCCCACACATATCACTTTCATCTGTTTGTAAATATTTCATTGGTCTGTATTCTGGTACATCTATTATTACTGCACACTAATACTTCTGCACATGGTGATCAGTGAAAACTGCAAAAAATAAAAGTGCATGCGGGAGAAAGGGGTATTTGTAATTTTAGTTGAAGTCCAGGATGGCACTTATCTGGTGATTTCAGTAAAGCAGATATTTCATTGCAACTGATAACAAGACCTTTTGACTAATTTAATTGGTACATAGATTTGGAATAATGTAAAATATTTTCCTTATTTCTAGTAAAGCTATATGTATGCATACATACATTTATCTATATAGCTGAGTAACTTAGAAAAGGAGAGAATATAAATAAAATCACCTAGAGAACTATTAAATGATATTAACAAACACAAGTCATTGATGTGTCTCTCTTGTGTAGAATCAAAGTTGTAGTGGAGAAAAAAGAGAAGAGGATGCTAGGAATATGTAAGGTACTCTCCATAGAGAACATAGAGTAAATGTACAAAGATAGGACAAAAAAAAAAAAAAAGGAGTTTGTAACTACTTGCAAGCTAAGTATATATCCAGAAAAAAATAACACATATATATTCAACCGACGTGTATGTTTAGCTTCAAACCTGCTTATAGTAACTTTAGGTTTAGTACAAATAAATTGGATTCAGAGCTGAAGTCATGCAACATAGTCCAGCCCAAATCTTTGCAGGGGCTGCCAGATTTTGCTTCAGATTTAAAGGTATTGCTCAGATTTCAGTACACAATTTGGCAAGGAGCTGATGAAACAGACTTGGAGATTCTCTTCCCTTTTGGCCTTAGTGATTTTCTGTGCTGTTAATAGATAAACTTGCAAGGGTTTTGTGTTATGGAACAGTTTTTTTATGTTGCTGTATTGTGTGGTGTAGTTCAGTGTTTGTAAGGCTCTAGGGCAGCATCTACTGCAGTTGATTTTATATGACTTCTCATGAGATTTTTAAACTTCAGCTGTGTATGAAGTTCAAAGGCTGAGTTGTCTTCCTCAGCTGTTGCATGATCTCACAAAACCATGTGGACAGCAAGGCTGGTTCCCTCCAGATCTGAAAGCTGGTGGTCCTCAGATGGATCAGTCCTGAAACCTTGGGAAAGCCAGACTGGTAAGCTTAGTTGGAAAGACTTAAGTGTCTTCAATAATACACTAGTAGAGTTTTTGAAAGCCTTGAGCTCCACATGATTTTGTGCCAAGGATTTTCTCTGAGTTTACAATAGTTTGAAGTGTATGGTTTCCAGCAGTCACAACCTCCACAGACTCTGTCAGCCAGGCTGCTGGAAGGCTTCTCATGTGGCTCTACAGCATGTGCAGCTTGTGGGATGCCTGTCCCCAGATATTGCACAGAAAAGCTGAGCCCCTCACTACTGTCCAACTGAGAAGGCTCTGCTCTGTTCACTACCCACCTTTGCTGACTGTGAGACCTGATATCTTTGCTTAAGCAAAATTTGCTCAGGTTTTCCCTTTAGAAAAGGCAAAAGTAGGTCTTTTTCTTTCTTCAGTTTCAGTGTTTTGAAGTAAAGATAGTATGGGAACAGTGCTGTAGGTTTTGATAATATATCATTATTGTCTAAGAAAGCAATAAGATTGTTGGAAGCACCTGTTAATGTTCTCATATCAGTGACCCATATATTTTGTGAAAATATACAATTGCTCTATAGCTACAGAAAGGTAAGAAATAGGTTGCAATTTATGTCAGCAAAAACATTCAAAACACCCAGCAATGTTCTTGGTTGCTAACTGGTCATTTGCTACAACTTCTTTCCTTACAGACATAAGCTCAGAGCACCATTAAAAGTTAGAGATCTAAAAGAGATCCCACTCAAACTGAGCCCAGGTGGCTGAAGGGTACACAGCATCAACCAATACTACTATTTATCTGTGGAGGCCATGCATGAAATACAGATCGAATTGTGAATGTAACGTGCTGAAAGATCTTTAGCTGTCAAGCTAAGCTGTAGTAGGTTAAACATAAAATTCATTTCAAAAATCATGAAATATTTTAGAAAAGCCTGCCTCTGCAAAAGAAGGTGAAGAGTTGAAGACAGGAGTTTATTCATACAAGCTCTTCTTGGGAAGTTTAACCTATAAATACCTCTGGCCTGAAGGTATCTGACTAACTTGCTCAGTGGACTTAGGTTATACTTATTCCTTCCACTGCAATGGACTAAACAAAGGTAAGCTTGGGAGGGTCATTGCTGCCTTATTCCTAGTGCTTCCTCAACAGCTCTTCACTGTCTGGTTGACTCTAGCAGAACAGGCAAATCTGATTTGAGGTCTTCTTGCTCTATCTGGTTATAAAAATTCACTAAATAGCTTCCTCTCTAGGCATAAAACTCTTGATAAAGATTTGCCCTGCATATACACAGTTATTTTTTTAAATTATTATTTTTCATTTTTATACAGTATACCAAATTTGGCTATGACTGATTTGCTTCTTCCCTACAACGTGACAGAAGAAATTTTTTGCATGTCAACTTTCACCATGCTTGAAATGCCAGGGGAGCAATGCACAATCTGATAAAGTCCTCTTCAAGAAAGTTGGGGATTTTCCATTTTTCTTAAATTCAACTCATCTCAAGTCAGGATTTCTTTTCAGAAGATATGCTCTAGCCTTAATTGGGGTGCTCAGTCTAGGGTAAATGGGTGAAATTTAAGGTCCAGCAATACATAAGCAGTTTTTCTCAGTAATCTCACAATCTCTTCAATTCTATGCATTTAAAATGAAGAATCTTGCAGTGTGCAGCCTGCAGTATGTTAAGTATTTTTGGAACATGGTCAAAGCATTTACACCCAGTAACTCTACGTCATTTGCACAGTGAATTCTTTCCTGCTCTGCATAGAATACAGTATAACTGAGTACAAGTGCAGATCGGCAGAGTACAAGTGTATGGATGGTCTCTCCAATGTTGCTTCAAAAACCATTGTGTAATGGCGATGAAGCCCCTTCAGATCTCAGCCTATGTCACTGAGATCTGTGTTCTGTGAGTCTTAACACCTTACTTTGCAGTCCAAAAATCTAGCCCTGTGATGTAGGGGTGATTCTTCAGTTCCTCTTAAGAATGAGTCTTTGAAATGAAGAAAGACAAGACTGATCCTTAGAATCATGGTTTGAGGAAAAGCTTTGCCATTAGAACAACTAGCAATGACTCTGCTTTGCCAAAGAGTTTGAAAACACAAAGATTAAAAGGCTAAAAAATATGGAAGGAAGTGTGAGGCAGCAAAAGCACATGTTAAGAGAAGGCAGAAGGATAAGTGTTTTGAGAACAGTTAATAATACCTCATTTGGCTTTCTGCAAAGGTGTACATTACACAAGGAAAAATTATCAGATATTTTATTCTTTCTATCTCCATGTTGCCCAGAAGTATGGTGAACATCCCTTGTTTTGGTGGGAAACACATGGGAGCTGCATTGTGTCTGGCACAATATGTCAAGTCAAACATACGAGCTGAAGAAGTGCCTTGCTTTTGCTCAATTAGCACTGTTTGCTTTGTGGACCTCCATTAGCAAGTATAAATTTGTACAGTGGTCACCATTTAAAAATCAATATTTACCAAGGGTTATCACATCATCAAGCCTGGGACACTAAGTAGTTCCGTAAACTTTGAGCAGAAAATAATACTACGATCTGGTAAATATTTAACACACGTATCATTTTATGGTAACCACTACTTTGATACAGGTGTTCATTACCTCTTCCTAGCTAAACCTTCCATTAAATTACATTGCACTGAACTTAGGCTTCACTTCAGCCAGATTACAGTTAAAGGACCTGGGGAGAAAAATATAGTGAAACTGACTTTATAATGAATATAATGAAAATAACTGCAATGAATGATCACTTTAATTTTTGTTGCCCTCTTATCCCAAAGCATATGATTCAGCAGGGATTCTCTGTGGAAGTATAGCCATAGCATATATGGCTAAAATATATCTAGGTAAAAATAACTCAGGTTCCTTTTTCCACTGGGTGTAGTAGAGTATTTTCTGTTTGGCAAAGAAGGCTCCCCAGTAGCTAGCTACACTGTCCAGTTTCTTTCAATGCAACCATCCTTCCTTTGATGTGTAAGTAACAGATGTTTAAGACATAAGAAATTAGATAGACTGTGATTACTGAGAAACAAGTTAATTTCAATTCATTACTTGATGTTCTCATTCACTTGTTCTGAAAATGACAGTAGTTAGTAGGGTTGTTGGTTTTTTTAATTGACATATTTTATGTTTAACAATCAACTTAAACTTAACCTATGCACACCTCTAATTTTGAAACACATCATTTGCGAGCTAATATGTCACTTTTTCATCGTAAATTGGAATTATTTCCGAAATGGCTTCACTTTAATTATATGTACATGTACAACTTAACCAGCTTGTTTTCTTGTAGGCAATGGGAAGAGGTAAGGAGAAAGCAGGAAGCAACAGCTTTGTTTTTTTCCCCTTTCACAAAACAAGATTCATTCCCTCCCATTTTTCTAAAAAAAGAGGTTATTTCAAATAAGCCAGAGGAGGGGCTTGACAGGGGAAGGATTAAGTTTGGGTTTTTCTGTTGGAAAGGAATAGGGATGATTAAGAAAATATCTTAGATAGCTCATTAGCTTTCAAATATTGTATATGTTTGGTTGATAAAGGTAATAATGTTCACACAAGTACTGTAAGGCATTTGACTTGGTACCTCACAAAATTTTGATTAAGAAAGTAAAACAACAAAAACTCAACATGGTGCATTTTTGAATAGCTTTAAAAGTATGAACGTTCCTTGAAATTGCAAACAGGGAATTCTCACAGAAATTATGTTTTCCTAGCCAAATCCTCTGGGATCAGTTTTTAATGTCCCACTGTGAAATACCTGTATTGAGTCAGAGCAAAAGACTTAGAATAGGTGTTTGAAAGAACTTTTTGAAATATAGTACAGTTAACTGTCACAAAGAGGACACCTATAAAAGCTGAGGATTTATCAATGAAGATTTCTAAGAATTGATTAGTTGTGTTGGATCTATGTAAGTTCACTTTCATCTGATCTCTAGTAGAGATTTGGTCTAGATGACCCTTTGAGACCCCTCCAGAACTGCATGATTTGAAGCCAAAGTGATCACTTACAAATTTTGAGGGTGGTTAGGAAACTGTAGCAGTGACAAATAAAAAGAGGGTAGACTGATGAGACAATGCCAGCTGAATCAGTCTCCTGATAAACCATGTATGAGCAGCAGAGTGTTGGAGCTTAGCCCAGCAAGAGGTCAGTGGGAAGAGAAGGGGACAAGAAGGAGCATAAAACTCACCCTCCTATAGCTTTACATTAAGACTGTACATCACAGAACCTCTGTCAGTCTGTTCTGCTCTTCCCAGGCCAGAGAAAAGCCATCAAAAGGCAGTGGTGCTTTATAATTTGCCCTTGGAATAGCTGACCCCAATAAATTATGCCTATATGGTTCCCATGTCAGGCATCATTATCAGGGAAAAGTATTATTTTTTTATGTCTAACTCATATCACTGATAAAAAACAGGTGAGCTCTTAGGTACAACAGCGCTAAATCTCCTCTTTTTTTCTCAACTGTATTAGTTTGTCTTACAGAAAATACTACTGGGCCTTATGAAATCTGTTCTTTTTACACCCCCTGGCCATCATAACTATAACAACCTTACAGCAGTTATAAATTGAAGTACCAAGTTACACTTTATATCAGTGACAGTAATTAAGTCCCAAACAAGGTGTTAACACATTTAATAGATTCCACATCAGAAAAACATATTGAAACAAGTCTAGATTTTTTAATAAATTGTGTAGCTCCAAGAGAAGCTGAGATTTGGAGCTAAACCAAGGAGTTTAAAAGCCTTTTGATCCTCATTAAATGGGAGGTAGAAAAATGGTTGAATACAGTTTTTCTCTTTTGTTTCATAATCTACGAATCTAGAGTTCTGTAATTGAATACCAAGAGGTAAACTTTTTCTAAAAAAAAATGAGTACAAAAGCTCTAAACACACTTTTATTTCTAGTTTATGATTCTAAATTTGAGGCTTCTATATCTCTCAGTTGTTATTCTGTGTTCACCTTGTAAAAAGAAACAGACTAATGCTCCCCAGGATGACAGTCAGGCCAGTACAATGTAGACAGGCTTTTAAGCAATCTCCTCAAGCACCACAAATCTATGTCCAAACCTCACAGTTTATCATGTGTTAAGCCTATCCAGATGGTAGGTAATATTCTGGTATTAGCAGTCCACATCCATTTCCACTTCCTTCTCAATAGAAAATTGCCAGCAAGTCTCCCTGGTGGTCTTTTAAAAGTAAACGTGTATGAATGTACGCCATATATGTTACAGTATCTTGCTCTGAAGTAAAAAACAAGCTGTTAGTAATTTATAATTTGAAATATGTAGAAGAACACAGCTTCAAATGGTATGAAATGGTGCTATTTTCAAATGTTTTCCCTAATTGCCTATGACAGTCCCAGGCTTCTGAGAACAGGACTTCAAAAAAGACAAGGAGAATCCAAACTGCAAGTGCTTTATCTGCCTTCCTGTGAGAGCTGGGGTGGGGCTTTGTGTGAATAAATGCAGGACTCTTCACTCCATGTAGCATCTCAGACACTGCCACAGCTCCAGTCCATAGTGCTATCAGCTGCACATCCAGAACAGACATACCAAATTTATGGGCTGGGAAACCTGGAAATTTTTAGTATACATACCAGGCATTTTAGTATACATACATACATACATTTTACATACATTTTAGTACTCATACCAGACAGCAGAAATAAGCATGGAGTTAAAGAACAGATTAAATTGTCAAGGAGATGTAGTCACAATTAATTGTCCAGTGATTATAACAAAATGTGTAGCTAGAGAAATCCCAACCTTGCAGGAACTAGGCCTTTCAATTTTTCCAGAGGCTGTCCAGCTGTCCATAGGTCCTAGCAGAAAGTGACTCAGCTCTCTGCTTCCCTGTTGCATTGTTCCCCTACAAACACCTTGCCTAGCCTCTGTGGATAAGGCCTGTGACCACAGTCTCTATCCCAGGAGAGGAAGACCAAGATGTGAGGCAGATGTTCAGGATGTACTGCACAGCTCTGCAGTTTAGATGGAGTCGAAATGAATGTCTCAGAGCAGGAGATAGCAGAGCTGTGTGAAACTGAGTTTTCAGTAACACAGAAGTCTCCAGTCTTTTTCTGCATCTTGTGGCACTCTGTGGATGTGCATCACTTAATAGCAAGAAAAAACCTAAAGCCAACGTCCTTTTTTAACCTTGGAAACATTACCAAAATTTTGCCAAACTATTTCCTTATGAAAATAGGGTTGTTTTTTTTTTCTTTTCTGTGTTAATCCCCTAATTTCACCCAGCAGTTTTCTCCTCTGCTTTGTTACACTGAGTAAAAACCATCTGAGACTTTAAAGTCCTCCTGATAGCCTACTTCACCACGTTATGTGGAACTTTAAAAACCTCTGGATTGCTTCATTACCTCTTTCTGAGATATATCTCCTCCTCTACAGCACCAGCCAGCATCAGCCTGAGCATTCAGCAGGAGGGGACATCCAAGATGGTCTGAGCAGTAGGTTCAGGCAGCTCACTTGGATGTCTAACTTGAGAAGGGTAGGATAATTAAGTATCTGAGTTAGGAGCATTCCCATCCTTTTTATTCAGCAGATACAGAAGTAGATCGCCTAAGCTCAGTTCCTCACAGAACTTATTTCTCTTCATTGAAATATGGAAACTGAAGGAAATTTGCAGTTCTGAATGTGTGTATTAAGTCCCTGCAGCTAAACAATATGAATATCCTGCCTGCCATCTTCCACAGTTCATATATCCCAAATAAGCTCAGGCACCCGTAAACATTGGTGGATACAAGAGATTTTCTTGCATAGCTACTGCCTTCACTGCTGCCTTTTTCTCTCTGAAGAGCTGAAAGCATGCCTCAGCATTCAGAGATCATTACAGGGTGTGATGTGTTGTTATCCCAAGCTTGCAAGAGAGAGGTGCATCATTTTTGCAACACGTCTCTTTTCACACACACTCATCCTCCAGGGAAAATTTTCATTGCATCTGCTACCAGCAGTGTTGTGGTGTCTCAGTTGCTCCTGGGAGGTATAGAAAGTACAGAAATGGTGTGAGTGGTCAGCAGCTTTAGTGGCACAGAAAGTTTTTCAGCTGCCTGTTACTGAGACTAAGCAGCCCTCACAGGGTTAATCCATAAGTGGGCTTCTGCCATGTCTTGACACAACTCGGAAGTTTGCCAAAGAGCATTAATTAAATTTCATGCTTTCTATTGGACTTATTAAATGTACTCATCTCTACCAGCTCCCGTACTGACATGAGCTATTATTGTTATTATTATTACTTTATAATTAGTGTGTTGTTCCCTAAACACCATTAAATATAGCTGGAAAGTGCTTCTGAGTTAATACTTTCAGACCAGACTAACCTATAAAAAGCACTGAAAATTATAGAGGAGATCTTGATTTTAGGGGTCAAAGAACTTCAGTTATGTTAAATTTTTAACAAAATGTGTCTTCCCAGCTGTGTCTTAACTTTTTTCAAGGCTTTCCTTGAACTGAGATATGACTGCATTTTGGAAAGGTAGTATATATATATTTTGGGGCGGGGAGAAAGGGGAATGATTAGTACAAGAAAATGTGTGTTAAAGTACTCAGAAATCCTTAGAGGAAAACATGCTATTGAAAATACGCACATTTACTCAATTCTTACCTTATATTTATATGATTTTTACCTGTTATTATTTTTAATTTGTGTCTTTAATTCAGTGCAGCTATGTGAACTTGTTAGGATTCTTCTGCCATGGATTGTTTAGCCTGATGATGGATCTCAGATAGTGAGACTATAAATAGGAGTGTATATTTGTTCAGCCCTTTGCACTGCAACCGGGGAGAGCATCCTCATGGTAGATTGTAGAAGTTGCTGAGAGAGAACACAACACTATGCTGAGACCAAGTAAACATCATTCAAATCCCAACTCGTCATCACATGAAAGTGTATTGGAACAAATACACCAAAATGTCTGGTATTTATATATTTTAGTAATATGGAGTCTTCATGAAATACTACCAGCTTTAGGACTTTTACTCTGTGCTACTTGCAAGCTCAGTGTGGAGAACTGTCCTACTTTTCTTTTGTTGGGTTGTGCAAAAATCATTGCATTTTGCCTTGGGAAGGAGGCTCGATTTGTATTTGCTTAGCCCTAAGACTTGTGCAGAGAAAGCAAGTTTGTCATGTATCTGTCATGATATTATCTAGATAATTCCTTTTGATAAGTAGTATCATATTTCTGGAGCTGTATTGAAGAGGACTTTACCCTAAAGTGAATTGAGAGCAGCTGATATGGATGGATAAATACTGAAGTTCTCCCTGGTAGCAGGTAAATGCCTTCCATATGAGAGATGGTCTGTGTTCTTTGATTGTAAAAAATATCTTGGGTTACCCGAGAAATGATTCTCCAGAGGTGATATTTTAAAGTAGTTTCTTTTACAAATTTGACCTTTAATACTATCACATAAAGAAGGTATTCATGTTAAAGCACAGTATTTTACAGAGGGAGCTTGGAAACAAACTTGTTTCTTTCATGGCAGTTGCACCACTGCTTCTGAACTTTGTGGCTGGATTGATGTTTGAATCCCAGCATGGCAAGCACAACAGTTTTGGTGGACTGCAAAAGCTGAACAGAGAAACTACACTCCAGCAGGAAAAAATCTCAAGCTGTGGTTGTAACCCACAGCTCCTTTCCTAATGAAGTATTCTGCCATTGTCAAGAAAAATTCCACAAAATACAGGGCATCTAACCCCAGGATTTTTCTGTATCAGTATTAAAATTGCTGCAACCCACTTTAGCACTGGTAGGAGATTAACTTCCAAAAATACCAGTAGGAACAAAACAGTAGAAAGTACTTTTTGTTAAACTTATTCACACAGCTCAAAGTGCCCCAAGAAAAATAAGTGAGTCTTTCTACTCTCCCTTCTACTCTTGAATGATTTCTCCCTAGCATAGCTTTTGCTGTGTCCTGCATGCCCACTCACAGCCCCACACGTGCAGAACGTGGTACACAAGGGTGGCGTAGGCACCGTTGATACCCTCAGTGATTCAGGGTCTGGTGTCACACCAAGGTGAGGGAGCAACAATAGCTCACACACCTTCATCCATCACCTCTGACCCATACACAAAGGCCACAGCTGTAGGAGCATTTGTCAAAGCACAGTGAGCAACTGAGGAAGCAATCTTCCTAACTCTCACAGTTTTATTCCTCATCTTGTATTTTTCTGAAACTGCAACCCCTGGAGGCCAACTAGACAACCTGAAGATTTCGTATGTCATTAAAATTACATGCATACAGGCTCACACATACACACTTTCTCAGGTATTATGTTAGTGGAGCAAAGCTTGAGAATATGGCAAAAAGAAAAAAACGGCCCAACTCTGTGGACAAAGGAAAAGAAAACAGTGCTTTTTAATTATTTAAGCACTGTGAGCCAGCCTCATAATTTCTCAGCATTTGAAGCTGGCAGTAATTTATATTGCTAGGTACATGCCTTAACGCATGTGGGACTTGTCTGCTTGAGAATCTGAACACAATATCTTTTATGGTCACAAAGCAGTCGGCCAAGTTTATTTTATTCCTGCTCCCATTTCCTTACAGCTCCCCAATTCTTTTTTCCCCTTGTCCTTTTCTCTCCTCAGAGCTCCCCCTACTCATCTACCCTCCATCTCACAAAGAAGAAAGAGGCATGTGGATTTGTTATATTTGGTGTTAGAGCACAGGCAGACTCTGGAGGGATCAGGCAAGCTTGTTTTCATCTTTTGTAAGCAGCATCTCCCTCCCTCTCTGCACTGCAGCCTGTGGTGACACTGACCTCTGGTGATCACACAAGTAACACTCACACTAAAGTGACACAGCTGCAATTTTGAACTACAGTGGGATTTTTTACTAGAACAGTGTCTCCCCATTAATGAGGCTCTTTTTTAGTCTCTTTTCCACCATGAAGGACAGACACACGTATATCTCCTGTGGGCTTGCTCCAGCTCCATTTTTGCACGTGGGAATTATCACAGTCCTTCTGTTACTCAAATAAGTTTTATGTATTTCTCAAAATACATATTGCACACGATAGAGAAGTTTATCGTCTGTCACATTGTTTCTTGAAAACTGACTTACATATTATGTTTCACAGGAACCTTAATTACTTAAACATTCTGAATAAGCCTGTGGCCCATGCAAAAGTGACACTGTGCAGCTTCTTGCAACACGCTGCCACCTCCCTGATTTCTCCTTGCACTCGCCAAACACGACATTAACTCCACTGAAGTGAACAGAAACCAGATCTCCACCCAGGCTACTTTTTGTCCATTTAGCCAAGAAAAGCAAATAAATCCAGGGCTAAGGCTGCAAATTTTCAATTGCTCATTTTAAGTGTGCTCTATTATTATATTGGAATGATCTCAGACAGTGATGTTACAGAATCTGCAGACCTTGGCAGAAGTGAGCATTGAGTTAATGAAAAGAGTTTCAGCTTGACATTAGCTCTATTTTGTAACCTTAATTCCTCTCTAGTTTATTCTTTGGAAACTTTAGAACTCAAATCCCATGCAGACAAAATAAGAAAAAATATTGTGTTGCTTATTAATCGTTAGGGTAATGACACAGGTATTGGAAAGCACACTTAGAATGAACTTTATTAAAAATGTAAGAACTGGTGATACTCTCATTATATAAGCAATGTTTTTTGAACATCATCTGGTTCTACTGTAGCTCAGTAGGTATAAACAGTCCTCGGTCTTTAGGATAGCTTAAAATGCAAGGAAAAGAGGGAAGGATTAATTAAAAACAGTCCATTTAAGTAAGCAAAAACTTGTTTTCCACAAAAAAACACATGGAATGGTATCAGATTAGATGAAAGATATAGACAGCTAGATAATAATCCCCTTGACTGTGTGTTTAACTTTCCTTCTATTGATAGGTTTGCTTGAGTAGTATTAAAACATTTCATGAATCTGTTTAAAACACTACTTTACTGTAGCAGAATGAAAATGAATGCTTAGTAGTCTGCTGTATGCTTTTAACAAACAGATTTCATTTACTCCTTTGAGCCAAGCAAAATTAGAAGGACCTAGGGGTCTCTGATCATTAGCCCAAAATTAATGATCAGTTATTGAATAATTAACTGTCATTGATATCTCATTTCTAAACAAATCAATGGACCCATTTAAGTATTTGTGTAATGATAGTAATATAATCCTTCCTCATGAGCTGCAAGTGAACAGACCAAAGAGAAAAAGCACATTCTCCACCCGAAGTAATTATGAGACCTACTTAAAAACCATTTGCCTCAGCAGAAATGTAAAGTATTTTTCTGCATAATTTACCTCCAAAATGTGTGCATTTGGCTTCCACATTAAAAACTGAAACCTGTGTGAGTGGAGGTAGCGCTGCAATACCCTTGAAATGTGAGCACATGGGTGTAGGAGATATATGTAGGAGTGTGGTGAGGCACTGGCAGGCAGAGTGTCTGAAGGACCCTGGAGGAGGGGATCCATGGTCAGCCCTGGCCAGGGGTGGGCGGGGGGCAGAAGGGACTCGAGCCAGCAGCTTGTGCAACATGGGGCTAGAGAGGCAGATCCTCCTGCTTCCTTAATCTCTTCCTCCCGACTCTGCGCTGCTTTCCTTCCCACCACCCAGCACTTCTCTTCAAGGCAGTCAAACACGGTCCAGTAATCTAGGATTTAAATCAAGTGGACTATTTTTTTTTAATACTATAACATGTGTAGTGCATGGGCAAAATTGCTGTCACCAATAGAAAATGGCTTTATAGATGACTCCATCACTGTGTTTTTATACTCTCCAGTGTCAACTACTACACTTAGCATTGATTGTCTTAATAAAAAGCAGTGACATGCATGCACTTGAAAGGGGGGGGGGGGGGGGGGG
>VXBI01001235.1:483630-565218 GCA_013397375.1 Toxostoma redivivum
TTGAGAGTATTTAGTAATATTAAAATATTAGTTAATTTCTTATTTTAAACTAAGCAATTAAATTAAAAATACATTTAAACTAATTAAAAAGAATAAATTGAGTTAATAAAAGAATATATTTAAATAATTTATAGAGCAGAGATTGTAATTTAAAAAATAAAGGATTACACCCTTCTAAAAAAAATAATTCAATGAGATATATGTTACCAGCAAAAACACATCCTTAACAGAAGCTCATAGTTCAGTTGATTTTAGTGTTCAGAATGACCATTATTGCAGCTGGAGTAATCTTTGATGTTAAGAAAAGTGGAAAAATCAAAGTGAAGTGGTAAATCTGTTCATTTTTCAAACATATTAATCTTGTCAAGATAATACATAAAATCAATCTTTTCCTTTTTTTTTCAGAGCCTTTTATTCCCTTTTATCCAAAATATGAAAGCACTTAGGAGGGTAAAGAAATGTGGATGACTTTGGAGAAAAATGATCTGAAAATATATTTTGTCTGTTGGTATTAAACAGTGACACAAGTAATGTGAACTGTGCATGGTCAAAACATGAATTACTTGTTCAACTATTGGAATTCATCGTATTTGTTCTGCTTATAATATGAATATACTGCAAATTTCTGGTACAGCTTTCTTAACAATTCAACTGAATTTCAAACCCTGACAGTAACAAATACAAATTGCACCAGCCCAAAAAAATTGTTGGGGCTAATTTTAATATTAATGAATTCTTTACAACCTCAGTTCAGCAGTTTCGATTAAGCTTTAATTAGTAGCCAGAGGGGAATCCAAAACAAAAATAAGGAGTTGAATTGCTAATTAAGTTAGTTTGATGAGGTAGAGTTTTAGTAAAAGACTGGTTGTTGTTGGCTGTGCGGGTTCTGACAGGCTAAAAATACTAGATTATCATTATTGTAACTAACATCCTACATTACCACCAGATTTCAGCGAGGAGCAGACAGTTCATTAGAGTACAACACTTTTGTGTGTCAGTACGAGAATTAGAGTCTTGTTAATAAGATAGCAGTGCCTGGGAACCATAGACCAAGACAAAAAAAAAACGTGGTTTTAAATTTGACTGGTGATAAATTATCTAGTTATTTGATACTCCAGTATGCATCTGAATCTAATGTGCATTTATTTGTTAGGAACTGCCTGTCAGTCAATTCATTTCCCAAACGGAATTTTGTTTATTAGACTACAGGGCTTAGTGATTTTTCTTTTGACATGTCCATCACAGTCACATATTTCTCAATTTACATGCTTTAGATGATAAAATGTTCACCAAAAAATTGTATTTAGTAATGAATGTGTAGCTGTGAATAGGTGCAGTGTTAGAAGCTCTGCCTCCAGAATCTACATCACAAAGTAGGCAATTTAAAAGAAATCTATAAACAGATTTAGCTGAAGAAGTAGCATGTAGTAAAATTATATAGCTATGTTTTTTTCCTAATGATCCCTTTGATAACAGGGTAAAATCTTGGCCAGATTAACTCATTATCAAATGAATTTTTGCACTGCCAAGTTAACTGTTGCATTCAATTAAATATTTTTGACATTAAAAGTGTGCTACCGTAGCTCCCAAAAGATTACTAATTATAAGCACTAAAGCTCTGCAGTGATAGCAGTTCAACCAAACTGCACATAAGAAATGTGTTAGATACCTCTGTAAGGATCGTAAGGAATGTCATTTGATTTCACTATACTTTGATGTTTTCTATAATTTATATTTTGTCCTTTTGCTTAAGGTTTCAAAGCCTACAAACCCAATAACGAAGGGATAAGGGAAGACAGAAAAATAAATTATATTGTTTCTATGGCATTAAATATAAGCCTGCTATCAGAGCTACATAGCACTAGTGAATTGTAATCAGGTACTTTGACTTAACACTGTTTTGTTTTATAATAAGAGTGGTTGCCATATGTTGGAAGTCCTATCTGTCTGTGTCTTAGGGGTTTCATACCTCTGTAACAAATCCAAAAACTCATTTTATAATACCTTAAATCTACCCATTGTAATGTAGCTCCACTAGCGTAAATCCACATCAAACTTTCCTCATGAATGTTGCTAGAAGATTACTTATATTATCACTGAAAGCAAGGGGAAGCATTGAATTAGGATGCAGAAGATAGAGGAAAAATAACTTTCACCAAACCTTCTTTTAATGCATAGTTTACAATTTTCTTTCATTCAGCATGAAACTGATTAAAAGCACATGGATGTCCCTCATAAAGAATGCTTTGCACAAATAGATGCATTGTTTAATATATTTACATCCTTGAATGCCTGGAATTTGAACTTTAATGCAGCAATGTAGCAGTTCTTGGAAAGGAGCATATGGTATCCACTATACATTTATTTGAATATACAGTGCCTTCCTCTGCTGTCTCACTCTCTCCCAGTGGCATCCAGGGATTCCCACTGGAAGACCAGAGCCAGTTCCTGCAAACACTGCTGGTATAAGCTGTCAGGGACACCCTTCCTGCCAGTGTCACACCAGCAGGCAAACAGGGTCACACGCCCAGCACGAAGAGCACAGGTACAGGTGTGCACAAACTCTACACTCATTGCTTTATTTAGGTGAAAAATGAAGCACAATAACATATTTTAAAGGAGGCATGATAAATATGATTTCTGTTATTTGGATTATTTTCTTCAGTGCACATTTATCACAGATCAAGGCTATTTTTTAGTTCACTCTTTCTCAAATATCAGACTGACATTTTTCCATATGGCTCATTTACTGTGTCAAAATTAAAAGAAAGATAAAATTAATAGGAGAAGTACAACTACCTGAATGAAATCGGCATTCATTTAGAAGACCAAGGGGAGATTTTTAAATTAGTGAAATAAAATGCAAGGTCATTAGAAATGTTCAAAATTCCCCAAAAGCAGCTAAGAAGTTTAGCCAAATACTATATTTGGAAGTTTTATATTCCCAATGTTTGTCTTCTTATGCCAGTTTCAATACTGGTCTCTCTGCTGATCTCAGTGTAATTATTACTGACTGACAAATGGGAAAATGACAGAAGATTCAGGCTTTTTATATGATATAAAAAGTATGTGAAAATTATATCATTGAGGGGCACTCAATTACTGCTTGTTAATAAATATTTTTCCCTTTCTGATTTTATTTTGATTTACTTTACAATCAAATGCAGACTATTCTAGTACACAATGCTTGCAGAATGAGCATCTTTTCATACACTGAAAATCAAAATCTTTACAGTCACATTATGTTAACCAGATGTTCAGTTTTATAAATTGAGTTAGTGTAGAGCTATTAATAATTTCAGCCTTTAAATGCTCAGGATAATAAAAAGAGTAATACTACTAACAGAATAGATTATTTGTTTTGATATGGAATGTTAAAATAAAATTCATGGAATGGGTTAAGTCAAAATGAAATGAGTTTTTGCTTTGGAGTCTTCATATAAGTATATATGTGGATGTGTATGCATGTGGATATGAATTTCGGTGCATAGACATATAAAAGTATATATAGGTATTTATAATCCCTCTGAAACAATCTCCTCTTTCTCCATGCTGCACAACAGCAAATTTTTCAGCAGGCTTCCAGTCCTAGCTAGACATGAGTTTATGTGCCTCTAAATGTGTGTCAGTTCTCTGTGAGGGCACAAGATGGGGGAGGGGGCTGCCTTTATATTGTTTTGTTTGGAGATTTATTCTTTGATCAGTTTGTACATACAAGCTGGGTTTGTATTGATGACCTTAACTTAGGAATAATTGAATAGCATCTAGCAAAAGAAAATTTAGGCTGAATAGAAAGGAAAATAGTCATATAACTTGTAATATTCCATTTGGCTGTAACATTTTATACAAAAATTCAGAAAATGAAAAACTAGGCTATGTGTGACTTTTCAGGTACACAAGAGAATCTAAAAGTGGACAGTAGTAAGGTTTTCTTGGATGGAACAGATGTTGGTCACTCATTTTTTTGGTAAAATTTCCACAAATACATCACCCTCAGAATTGTATGAAATACATCTGAAATGGTATTTTGGACAGAGGAGATAGGCTTAAGAGGAAGATATCTTCCAAAAACACATTGATGGTTCTTATAGTCAATAAGCACTGTTCAGGAGGGAGAGAACTGTTTATGAGCAATCTAAATGGCCATTACATTGACTTAATAAGACAAACCTGGACGAAAGTACATTTTTTCATGAAAACAAATAACTCCATTTCAATATAATAGGTTATTTATGTTTTGAATAATCCATTCATTTTAACTGCATCCGTATATATCCTGAGGTATCTTACTATATGAACTACAGCACAACATCCAGCCCTGTGTTCAGTAGAGACAAAAAAAAAAAACCAAAAAAACAAAACTAGAGAAAAAAACCCTAAATTCAAAGGCAATAAATTTTAAGAGCTTCATTGCTTAGTGGAAGATGCCTTGTGATGGCCAAGTTTTGAAGACAGTACAAAAACTTCTACCATCTCTCAGCCAAGCAGAACCCTACAGTCCTTTCACAAATTAGCTGCACACATTATTTTTGTTTTAGTGTTAGTTTCTTTTAACTCACAGTTTGGATGAATAACACTATTTCTAGCTAGTGTGAATCTATTTCTGCAGGGCACCTCAAACACAAATCGGCTTTCGTCTAACCTGGCTTAAACAGGGTTTTCAAATCTCCTCTCTACAGCATCCCAATTGCTGCTAAACTTGCTGTGAGATCTTGCCAAACATGTACAAAAGAATCAAATTTCTGCTCAGGTTCCTGTTCCCAGTGATTCAGTAGGAGTTTGGAATGTGTTTTAACAGTGTCCACTACAAAATCAATGTCTCTTCCCATATCGTTAGACAGATGGACAGGCTGGCAGACAGGACCAGCCTGGTTTGGGGGCAGGGACCAAAATAACATGATCATATTTCAACTCATTGTTCAAGTTTAATGAGTTCTGCCATAGCTCCAGCACTAGAAGGTTATTGTGAGGGAAAAACAAAGGGACCCTTCTTTTGTCTTTCTTCTCAAACTATCAGGCCCCATTACTGAAAATTAAGGTTCAATAAAATTCGTATTCAGAGATAATTAGCGGACAGCTTTGTGGTGCTGTGGATAATATGACCAAAGTGCTGGTTCACAGCAGTGTGTGCTGAAGTGTGAAAGAGCAAGTTCTCCGTTGCTGCTTCTGAGGTCATACCCCCTCATCCTGCATACAATGTGGCAGTCAAAATGCAGCATTCTTACCTGCTGTGATAAAAAATACGCCAAAGCAAATAAATTATTTCAAACCCCCCTCCCCCTCACAGTTTTTTTTTTTTTAAACAAAGCTAGATCATTAGTAATAAACTATGACTTCATTAGAATGTTCCACATAACAGGATTACAGAGGAATGTGTCAATAACTGGCAAAGGTTTGTCTTTCATTAATTAACACTTTTGTATGAATACAAACTTGTTATCCTCACTTTTTATAGGTGAAATATTATCATTAAAATTAGGCCTTGGTTTAAAAAAAAAATCTTGATGGTGTTAATTTGTACAAGTGAACATTTTCCAAATATTGTTTGGATTGGAAAAGAAACAAAATTTTAAATCAGGCAGAGTTACAGGAAGACTGCTTTTCTCTGCATTAAAGGAAAAAAAGTTTCAGAGTTCTACTCTTTCATATACATGTATATTGAAGTGTACATATACACATTTTCTTCATGTAGTAGAATATTTAAGGAAGTAACTAATTAAATATTTGTTCTGGGTTTGTTGCTTAACAGAAATGCACATTAACTACTTCAGCTTTGCTTTTCCCATCTGTCACTAAGGAAACTCATAAGCTTAGGGAAAGTCTGTAATATTGCTCTGTTTATCCTGACACATAAAATTTCTGTGTGGACAAAGAGCAAAAAAGGAAATTCTACCTAAAAAAGTAGAGTATTTTCCTGAGGTAGAAACACAATCATTTCTATTTTTACTGGTTTTACCTGGTAGCTATAAATGTAACTTTTGGCATTACAGAGGTAGTAACTGAAATATTCACATGTGTAGTGCAATCCTGGCTACAACTAAGTTCTCAGATATTGATGTTTCACCTTTGTCATGTTTATTTACAAGATAGATCCCATTAATTGAAGAATGTGCAAGTGTTTTAATCTCACCATATATGAAAAATCGATGGGGTGTTCTAAAATAACCTTCTCTTTTTTGCAGGTCATAATATCTTTTGTTTTGGACAGTTTGGATCAAAGTTCTGTGTACTATGAGACAAGGTCCCTTCTTATGTCATCAGTCCCAAAGGTATGAAACACTTATGTGAAACAAGATATCAATAAACTGGCATTTTCTCACCTCTTTCCCAGCTGTTGCTGGAAAGACTGTTACAGTAATAGGTACAGTGTGAGCTGTTCTCCAGTACAGATGGGATTGTTGTTTTCCTAAATACTTCTTTATTTCACAATTACTGAACAATAGGCATATTTTTAAAAAAACAATAGGAAATATGAAATTCTGTCGTGTTCAGGAAAAGGCAGTGTGTGGTGCTACTTTAAAAGCCTGTATGGAAATATCCAAAAGCAATGTTGGATTTGTTACCACAGAGACTTTCCATGAGCTTAAATTTAAAAAAATGGCTTCAGATAATAATGAACTAAATAAAGGTCAATTTTTTCTCCCCCAAAAAAAAAAAAAAAAAAAAAAAAATTAGTATTATTATTGGTGAGAAATAGTAGGTCTCCATCTTCATTTTTCAGGTAGTGTGTCTGTAATTGTATGGACATTTAGATTTTTCAGACACTTGGGATTTTTTTAAAAAATAACATCTTGCTGAGGGAATATCTCAACACTCTGAAATACAAGGTGGAAACACTACTGATCCTAAACCTGGAACTAGGTTTATTAACATTACATAAGGAAGCACTTTCATCTGCATTTCAGTGTGTGATGGACTTAGTATGTGATTAGAAAAGGAGGATTAAGGTTGCGTCTATATAAGCAAATAATTCAGTATGATGAGAGTAAATCAGTAGATCAAAGCAGTCAGTGCTGAAGCCCTACATCCTGTGGTTGAAAGTTTTCACTACAGTCCAGGTTCACTCAGTCTGAGTGTCTTTATTGCACAGTCACCCACTCAACACCCAAATGCTTACGGCTGCATTAGGGAATGTACCACACCAAGTGCATCTCTGAAGTGGAGAACCTCACTAACTTTTCTCTGAAATCCATCTTGAGAGCATCTAGTTTGCAGGAACCAAACTACACTGTCCAACAAAACAGCACAGTAACATGAGGAAACCGAAGGACTATGACTTCTGCAGTCTAGAAGTGCCTTCTTGCTAGATGAACACAGGGTACAGAAATTCTTGGAATTTAAGTGACTTTCTGACCCCTGTGCAACCTCCTCAACAGTGTAGTATGCAGCCACTTTCTTTAAAGAAAGTCCTGCAGCTCCTTCTACTCCAGAGTAAGGAGTTAGACTGAAAACCCTCCTGCAGCATTCTGCAGACACTTCAGTAAACCCAGGACTTTCAGTTCGTCTCCTTTAGAAACATACTAAAGAAAATATATCATACTATATATTGACATCTGCAGGCATGCTAAGCTTACCAGGGATTATTCTTTGGTATATAAAAGTAAACTACAAAAAAAGAGATCAGCAATATTCTGCCACTTTACAGTGCCAACTCAAGAGAGATTTCCCAGTGAGGAACAGTGATGACCTTGTGAGTCCCTGCACTACAAAACCACAAACCCTCTATACAGTGCCATTCTAGAGACAATCTCAGTGAGTTGTCATAGCCATGTGACAAGCTGATAAGCCCTGTCAAGGAGTTCATAAATTATCAGTGATTATTAGCTCAGCAGTGTCCCTCCTCAAACTTAGATACTCTGCTTGTAGACCTGAGCAACTTCACCAGCAGTTATCTTGGCTGTCTTTACCCCTGTGGTGAAGATGTATCCACAGCCTCCTGTCAGTGCTTGAACTGCACCTTCCCCAAATCCTTAGGCAAATGATATTATTCTGTCCTCTACTCTTTTTTTAGAGATTTCTTTCAAGCAATTTAAGCCAGGATATGCAATTGTTCCTTGTAACAGAATTTACATGAGGATTGGTATTAGCTGTACAGGATTTTGGTGTTTTGGCTAGGTTTTCTGCTTTGATTTTTGTTTTGGGGGGTATTTTTGTTTGGTTTTTTTTTTGTTGATTCCTATAATACTTACTGACTTGTTGATTCCACTGTAATACTTCCTAATATCAATGTGATGGCTTTAAAATTTTCCAATAGCTGCGAGGGTCTGATATAGTTTAATGTTTCCATAATCCCAAGGTCTCACATCTGTAATGCAGTATTGGCAACTAGTTTGTGTGATGAAAACAATCACAATAAAATGTGGGTAAATCAGAGCTGTGCTCCACCATGTAGTCATCTTTGGTTTATTTATTAATTATTTAAGAGTAAAATTTAGAAGCAAAGTCTCACTGTGATAGAAGTATTACCTAAAAGAAACCATTTCATTCTGCATATCTTTTAAATATGAAGTGGGATTGACAGGTATTTTATCTAAGTGCTCTGAATAGTGTAACATGCTATTCCAGAGTTTCTCAGTTACTCATTCATTTGAAGCCAGACAATTTTCATATGCTGAAAACAGAACAAAGTGGAGAAAATCAGGGTTCAAACCAAAGTCCTAAAAAAGACAACAGTGTCTTCAGAAAATTAGATGAAGCCTCAGTTTTAAAATTAAATAAATTGCATTTAAAATGAATGCTGAAAAATACCTGGATTTATAAATTTATTTTCTTTGAAAAGATGAAGAGGATTATGTATATATATGCACCTTAATTGTGGAACCAGGATCTGCTTCCACAGTCCTGTCCCAAAGCTATGCTCCATAAGACAAGGTGCATTCTGGATCTATTCCCACTCACTCCCTACCCACCCTCCTTCCATGGCTCTTTCTTGCTTGCTGCAGAAAGCTAACTGAAAGCATACAGACTGGAGCCAAAGCAAAGTTAAGCCTCTTATTGATAATCACAACAGGATATCAACCTAATCTATGGCTTAACCTATTATTTCAGTCAAGATTCTCCCTAAGGAATTTACAGGGTGTGTTGGATCTGGCTGAGATGGAGTTAATTTTCCCCACAGCGGCTCTCATAGTGCTGAGCTTTGTATTGGTAGCTAGAAATGTGTTGGTAACACACCTATGTTTGGTCTAGTCTTCAGCCAGGCTCCACAACATCAGGGCTATCTCTCCAAAATTCCCCCCTCACCAGTAGACAAGGGTGGACAAAGTCTTGGGAAGGGACACAGCCTGGACAGCAGACCCAAAGTGACCACAGGGAAAGTTCATTCCATAGGATGTCTACTCAGCTAGGAGCGGGTAGGAAGAGTAGGGGGCATTGGGAGTGGGCATTTGTTATTACATTTGCCTTCCAGAGCAAATGCTATGTGTGCTGAAGCCCTATTTTGTGGGAAGTGGACAAGTATTGTCTGCTGATGGGAAGCAAAAAATAAAACATTTTCCTTAGGTTCTGTGTGCAGCATTTGCTCTTTCTTTATTAAAATGCCTTTATCTGATCCAGAGGGGATTTTTTTCATTTTATTTCCCCCCTGCTCCATCCTGTTGAAGAGAGTAGTGATAGAGTGGCTGGTGGCCATCTATCCAAGGCCAACTCAGCCCACAAGTGATCCCAGAGCAGACCAGGCTGTAACTTCTTATATGCTTAATGTAAAGTAATGAGGGTACACTTCTTCAGCCAAAACAGCTCTGAGGCAATTGTTCTGCTAGATACCTTCAGCTGAGAAAGCTGTCTTTACAGCAAGAGTTTGGAGGCAATACTGCAAATATGTCAGTGCCTGGTTTGGCAGTGACGACTCACCTGTGCTATGATGCTCAGCTCCCTGCATTTTGGGCTGCATGGAGGCAACACTAAACTAAATTCAGTGCTCTTTTCCTCATTAGCCAAGATGCTGAGTTGTCCTGTATGCTATGGAGCAGCTCTCCACCAGAGGAGCACCTGACATATGGAGGGTACATCCATCCTCCTGATACTTCACAGGTGTTGATATGCCCCCAAACTACATCTGCTGAGTGCACACCTGGATCCCAAACATGTGGAAGGTTTTGCCATTGTCACTGATCAGGTTTTCCTTACAGATATGTGGAGATATATCCCTAAAACTTAAGTTTTCAAGTGGGAAATGTCCTTTTTCTCTTGAGTTCCACTCATGAATCTGCAGGATGAACTGGCAAGGCTCCCTGCAGCATAGGTCTTCCCAGTGCAAAAGGATATATGTAGTTTCCCTCATTTAGGAGGAGAGCCTGGTACAACAAGAATGAAACTTCATTCACTTCAAGTTTTGATATTGCAACTCCAAAGGGTACAGATAAACTCTGATGTTAACCACACTTCAAGTTGTGCATAAAATCAATTCCTATTGATTAATATTAATTTAATAATCCAGCAATCAGTTGCTATTAAAGCAAGAAGAAAGCTAATTCCCTGTTTTTGAGTAAATTATACAACATAAACAGACCCTGAGACATGCAAATACTGTCTGGCTTCACTTTTCTTTAGCAAGAAGTCTGAATGACAAATGTACAGTATTAAAATTTTTAAAAATAATGGCAGGTAATGAAAGGATAATGTCTATCCCCTGTGATTACAGCCCACCCACCACCACTGTGTGCAGATGGCAGGTATCCCTTGCAAGCCTGGCACTTGCTTTCAGGCACTCAACTGCAGGGAGGCTACAAGTAACTGCTGTCCTTGCAGAACAGAGATCTTCTGTAGGAGCTTTGGGAATTTCGTTATGTGAAAATGTAACAAAAGTACCCTGTGAAGTCCTGAAAAAAAGGTAAAGAAAAAATAGCTAGGGAAATGGCTTGAGTTACTAAAAAATTTAATTTACTATGCATTAATTATTGGTTAATTAAGTATCTCTCTGAAAGTTTTGCTGGCATTCAGATCTTTGGTGATTCTAATTACTTCTGCTCACTGACTGGATAAGACAGTTTTGGAAAATAGAGGAAAACACCACCTTTGTACCATAGAATCTTCATAGATACAATATAAAAAATATTTATCATTAGAATTTTGGTTTATTTAGAGGAACCCTAAAATTTGTAAAGAGATTTATTTTCTGATTAGTAATTAGTACTTTAAATTCTTGTTGGACCTTCTGTAAAGGGTTTGTTTCTACTTCTGTTTTTTTTGTTTGTTTTACGTTTATATCTAGTGAGTATAAAAAGCACACCAAGACCACAATCATGCTTACCTAGTGCTGGAAGATCAGCTGACTTTCTGATTGCCTGACTGGATCCTATGGAGTAACCTTTTCTCCTCAAAACCAGAGATGAAGGAAAGGAAGACAAAAGGTAATGTTTATTGTTACAAAATAAAATGAGAAGAGGAATAGCAGATCACAGAACTGTGATTGTGTCTCACCTTGTCTGAGATGGCAGACATCATGAAGGTCCTAAACTGTTATCAGGTCTCATGTAATGGGATCATTGATTTTATGAAGGCTATGATTTAAAACAAAAGAGTGGCAAGTACTCTGCAGTGTCCTGACTGCTTTCCTGTCAATACAAAGGTATAAATAACAATACTCAATCTTGCAAGTTTTGACCTAACTTCATCGTATTTCAAAATCACAAAGAGAACTGCTGGCAATCCTTGGCATGAAGACAGTTCTATGTATTTACACAACTGCCCTGACAGTATAGCTGGCCAATGAGTATTTCCCTTTGGTTACCTTGTAAAAACAAGTAAGAAAAAAGTTCTTTAGGTGCATTTGGTACCATTGATAATCTTCCTTCATCCATAGCAAAAAAACCCTCAAAAATGCAGTAGTTGAAAAGTCAGTGGTATATGGTTAACTTATTGTATTCACTTAGAGATAAAGGGATCAAATTAAAAAAAAAGGGGAAATGAGAATATTAAATCAGTAGCTGATGCAATGCAGAGTATCATTCCAGTTTGGAATATTCTATTTCTTGTGCAGCAGTTACTTAAACATCACAGTGCCAAGTTTCATTATATGGAGCTCTACACTACATGTTTACTGCTCCATAACATTAGGGAAGCATTCAAAAATCAGTACAAAGTCTACTTTGTCTGAATTCTTCAACTTGCCTGCCTGCATTTTTAGTTTATCAGGAGTCAATAGGTGGTCCAAGTAACATTTTCTTTATCAGACTGTTCAGAACAGATTTGGAAAGCTGAAGTTCCTTGGTGTGTGCTGCTGCACGGGTCTGTAGCACTTTTAAGGCCTATTTTTGTATTTTTAATAGATCTGTGGGAATTCATGAAGAGTAATAGTGATACCTGAAACTCTGAGCAATGTGGCTGTGACATCTTGTAATATTAAAAAGATGGTAGCTTGTGAAAAACTGCACAAAACCAGAGCCAACTGGTAAATAAGAAAGATGGAACTACAAAAAGTACTTACAACAGGTACCATCTGAAACCTGAGCTAATGGGCTTCCTTCAAGGTATGAGCAAAAAGTCCTATTTTCAGTTGCAAAAACTCACTCCTAAATTATTTATTACTGAAAACAAGCAAACTTACCTTAAAATTTTTAACTTTCTAAAAAGCTTATTTCTGATGTATCTGCATGATATGGGCTTAGCATTTGTCTTTTATCTTTTTTCATCTTCACTGGGCAAAACAGAATTTGCTGTTTTTACATAAAGGTCATTAGTAGCCTGAAGGTCTATGCAAATCCTTCACACCAAACACTAATAACATTAGAATAGAGTGAGTGATAAAAGAGCTAAAGAAATGAAGATTAGAAACTACTCTAAATAAAAAAGAGGGGGTGGGCTAGCCACCTGTCAATACAATGGTTTGATTGTGAATGGTCATAACTTGTGTGCTTTTATAGCTAAGTTCAGTTATCCTGAAGACCTGCAAAATCCTTCCAGGTGAGCATCAGAAAAGTTCAGTTTGGATTTTAGAACGTTCTTTTCCTGATATGTTCCTGTGTCATTCTTTTCTGAAGACATTGACCATATGATGATATTCAAATGGCCAAGCGTTTACAATTTCCAGATCTGCCAAATAGCAAATCATCCTTTATAATTAAAGGTGACAAGCTGACAAGGAAAATGAATGTAAAATTGTATACGTATATGAATTTTTATGTCAGATTGCCGTCTGTGCACTTGTTTTTTCTTTGTCAATAGCCGAAGGCTCATTTCCTTGTACTAGAAGTGCATTTTATATCGAGGCCTTCAGACAGCTCCCCTTCGCCCTAGTGAATTTGCTGATTAATTTTGGATGCTCCTCTTAATTAACACCCCAAAGGAAGTCTAGATTTTCTAGCCTATATTCCATGTAAAACAAGTGAATCTGAAGAACAATGACCTAAGGAGACAGGCGCGCTGTGTCCGAATGACATTACAAGAACATTGAATATCTCACAAGTCAGGACCTGGTCAGGCAATGCCTAGGGAAAATGTAGGCCTTTAATCAGGGCAGAAATGAGATTCATATTAGTCCAATTTCATTTTCTTTATTGCTGACAAAGAGAGGCTGGGATGGATGCCACCTGACAGTTGAAACATGGTGCTCCTATGCAGGAACGGGTGCCTCTGGCCCTGATTAATAATTGGTACCATTTTGACTTGCGGGCAGATAAGTTGATGATGGATGAGAGAAAAAGAGTGAAGTGATTTATTATAAAATTAGGATAAAATAACGAACTGGCTAATTGCACACAAGCCTCATAAAATGTAGCTGTGGAGTCAGAAGTGCAATGCCAGGCAACAATAATTTCCACCTCACTTTTCACAATGAGATCTTAAAGCAAAAACATATAGATACAACTCTTACTTATGGAGCTGCTATATGCAGAAAAAGCCTTGCCCATTCTTCTACTTCAAGCAAATAAATCACTGAGACTTATATTTCAGTTTTTATTATTAATGTTGCACTAGAAAAGGGAACAGTAGAACTAAACAGGCCACACTAAACCAACTGTTGCTTCTTTGTTAAGGCTAATAAAACCTTGTAATTCTGTAATTTCTTTGCATACTTTAGCAGGGTAAAAATATGTAAACATATGAAACTGAGATGCATATATGTTAAAATCAAAATCCAATCAAAAAATCAACTTGCAGGGCCTATTGGCACCTGTAGAAGTGTTCAACTCTCCTGGTAGGTATCATTTTTCTAGTTCACTTTTTGATGGTCTGAACTTTCAAACCTGTGTTCTGAAAACTATCTTAGAAGCTGAGTCATCTATTGCTTGCTATTTTATGATGCATATGTACAGCAGAGTACAATTGCAGATTAAAAAAGCATATGATAAAATAACCACTGGCTGTCTGATAAAAATATTTATTTTGCTGTTATGAATCAATGTCATTATATTCTTTTCTCTTTACAAAACAGATGCTTGATCACTTTCCCATGGAAATTTTTAAAGTCCAATCTGCTCTAATTCCTTGAAAAGTTTTACTACTAGCAGTTCTAATCAACATCCAAGAGTTTTTTTTCTGCAAGCTCAACTATTAAACAAACTGAAATTTCTAAATTAAATACGACTTCCAACAGTATTGTTCCAATAAGATGAGTTCAGTTATAAAACTTAAAATTAATGTAGCATGGGGAGCTAAAATTTAATTTTCATGCAATTGATTTCTCTTCTAAGACAAAAATGTGGCAATTTCTCCTTATACTCCACAAAGTCTCCCATACTGAATTTGCCATGCAGATTAGGAGGCAGGATTTTCATATAATAATTTGAAAATGCTTTTTTTTGGTCCAAAAGCCAAAATCATGCCTTAAGAGCATTAAACTTTTCCATATACTTAAAGAAAATAAAAATTACACATAATATGATATCCTTTAAACAAATATTACAAGGTTTCATATCTGATCCACTCTTGAACACCTACCATGACTGGCAATTTATTTTTTTGGGAGGATTTAAGAAAAGTTAACCTGAATTAATTTCTAAAGTGAATTCTTAAACTCCTTCAATTCCATAGGAAACTGTGTTTCAAAATTTTAAGGTGTCTTTAACATGACATAGCTTCATGAATTACAGTAAAATGAATTAAGACTGTTTCCAAATGAGAGTATCACCATTTACTTAAATTCTTTTAAACTCATGTCCCTGTTTTATCTGGATATGAGTCTAACCTCTTGAAGTGTACTCTATTCAAAAATCTTTTCACACTGATTCAATTAGAGTTTATTTGTGAAAGAAGCATATCAGGTGAAAGGTGATTTAACAGAAAAATTACAGAAGCACCATCCTTTTTTGTCTGATTCCAAAATTATGAAATTTATAATCATGTCTGTCAAAACCCAAAGGCTACATCCCATCATGACCATCTGAACACAGACTTGAGAAAAATGCATATTACTGTGAGAAAGGAGATAAGAGAGTAATACTGCCGATGTTGTCCTTGGAAACTGCATTAATGTCTTCTCATCATCAATACCTATGTTCTGTCAATATCTCAGATGTTTGACAGTTTAGGGTAAAAGAAAATCATCTTAATTGACTGTAGTGCTTTTAAGATCACGAGGTAAATAACGCTACAAGGACTGACTTGTGCTCTGAGCTTCTGTTCTGTACTCAAGAAAGAGCAGCATGACTGGCTATGACAAGGACTCTTCTATAAGCCATGTTGTAAGAGGAATTCAGGCCATCATGACCCTTGTCTGTATGAGGTTGGTGCCAGGCATGGACTAACTCCACATCTTTGCTACCTTGCCTCTGATATCTTTGCTACCTCTGGGACTCACATGCCTAGCAGAGCTGAGGCTTGCCATTTCCCCAGACTGCAAACATGACAGCATTGGGGTAGCATCACTAATGTCTGGGAGGCTTGTGGCTGAAACAATAACATTATATCAAAGGTTAGGACAGCTGAACAATTACTCACAGATTATTGAAAGATAACAGAGCACAGCTTTAAGATCAGAAGGGAAATTGAAGTCTATGTTCTCTGTAGAAATAAAATTGGAAAGACAAAAGCCCAACTAGAACTCAGTCTGCAACCATCATTGCAAAAGATTTAAAAAAAATGTTTCTACAAATACATTAATAGGAAAAAATAAAAGAACCAGGAAGAGTCTCCATACTTTTTTGGATGCAAATGGGAACACTGCCACCAAGGATGAGGAAAGGCCTTCTTTGTCTCCGTCTTTTACAAAAAAGATCAGTTATACTCAGGGTACTCAGCCTCCAAGCTGGTAGACAGGGATGGGGAGCAGACTAGACTCCCTGCAATCCGAAAGAAAGTAGTTAGTGAGCTGCTGTCCCACCTAGACAGTCAGAGGTGTATGGGGCCAGATGGGATCTGAGGGTATTGAGGGAGCTGGTGGAAGAGCTCACCAAACCACTGTCTTTCACTTTTCCTCAGCCCTGGTTAGCCACAGAGGTCCCAGACCACTGGAGGATAGCCAGGGTAACCCCCATCTACAAGAACAGTTGGAAGGAGAATCCAGGGAACTACAGGCTTGTCAGTCTTACCTCAATTCCAGGGAAGGTTATGGAACAGATTATCTTAGGTACTCTCACAGGGCACATGCAGGAAAGCCTGGGCATCAGGCTCAGCCCAGCTAACATGGGTTTAAGAAAGGAAGGTCCTGCTTTTCTCCTTTTTAGGAGCAGGTGACTTGCCTAGTGGATGAGGGAAAGCCTGTGGATATAGTCTACCTAAACTGTAATAAAGTCTTTGACACTGTTTCCCACAGCATTCTCTGGGGGAAACTGTTCACTGCTTGGACAGGTGTACTGGGTTTACTGGATAAAAAAATGGATGAAACACTGGGCCCAGACAGTGGTGGTGAATGATGCTACATGCAACTGGTGACCAGTAAAAAGTGATGCTCCTGAGGACCCAGTTTTGGGGCTGCTCCTTTAATATATTTTAATACCTAATAATATTTAATATCTTTATTGATGATCTGGACAAGAGAATCAAGTGCACTTTCAGTCAGTTTGCAGGTGACACTAAGCTGAGCAGGAGCTTTGATTTGCTGAAGGGTGGGAGGGCTCTGCAGAGGGATCTGGAAAGACTGGATAGATGGGATGAGGCCAATTGTATGAGATTCAACAAGGTGAAGTTGCCCTTGGGTCACTACAACCCTGTGCTGTGCTATAGTCTAGAGCAGAATGGCTGGGAAGCTGTTCATCAGAAAAGAACCTGGGAGTGCTGGTCAGCAGTGGCTGAACATAAGCCAAGAAGGCCAATGGCATCCTAGACTGTATCAGCAATTGTGTGGCCAGCAGGACCAGGGCAGGGATTGCCCCCTGCCTCAGTACTTGAGAGGTCACACCTCGAGTCCTGTGTTCAGTTTTGGGCCCCTCCATTCACCTCACACTGAGGGTCTGGAGCATGTCCAGGGAAGGACAACGGAGCTGGGAAAGGCTCTGTAACATCAGCCCTATGGCTGAGGGAGCTGGGGTTGTTTATCCTGGAGAAAAGGTGGCTCAGAGGAGACCTTATCCCTCTCTACAGGCACGTGGAAAGGCGCAGGTGGTGAGGTGCAGATTTGTCTCTTCTTCCAGGCAGCCAGCAACAGGACAAGAGGACACAGTGTTCAGCTGCTCCAAGGGAGGTTCAGGTTGGATATTGGGAAAAATTTCCCCAATGAAAAAGAGTTAAAGGATGAGAACAGGCTGCCCAAGGAAATGATGGAGTCACATCCCTGAAAGTATTAAAAAACCAAGCAGACATGACACTTTGTGATATGTTTTAGTTGGCGTGGTGGTATTCAGTCAAAGGCTGGACTTGACGGTCTTGGAGGTCTTTTCAAACCTTAATGATTCTGTGATTCTATGAGTCTGTTTACCATTTTCTTAAGATTTGTTTTCAGGATTCAGAAACTGAGGAATGTCTGTTGTGGAACTTGTGTCTGCCCACTAACTTTGTCAAAGGTAGATAGAAAAACAAAAGGAGATAAATATGTCTGGTCCTGGAAGAAGGTGGAAAAAATTAAGGAAATTTGGTTTCTCCATGCTACTACATCTAAGAGCTGGCTATAAGAAGTCTAAGTGATGGCTTTAATTGTGAGCTGGACTCTGGGAAACCTGTTTGAAAAATGAGAAATTAAGTTGTGAGTTATATGGGTGGTATTTAAGCAGCTTTTTACTATCTATGGGATTTTGTTTAGAATTGAGTGGTTCCAATGAGAGAAAATTAAATCCTATGAATGCTACCCATTCCTAAATAACTGAGACGGCTCCCAGTTCTTCATCTTCATGATACTCCTGCTCTTGTCATGACATTGCAGCAGCTTTGAGATGTGAGCATCACTCCATCAGCATAGACTTTTAGATCAGTATAAGATTAATCTTACTGAAAAAATCTTTGACTGTGTCAGGCCTGCATCTGTGTCTGGCTCTCTCTCAGAAGACTATAACTTACTCTTTTAGCAGTTGCATTTGAACTGTGTTTTGTGTCAATGTGGGATAAAGAAACACGAGGCCTGCATGTAATTTGGATTTTTCTAAGTATCTCATTTCAATCTAATGTACTGTTGTGTAATTAAGCCAGTAAGTCTATATGACAAGCCCATTTCAGGACTTGGTCTGCTATCTTTAGTCAGTGACAAATTCTGGTTTCCATTGCTTGTTCAGAGATGATAACAGTGTGATTTACAGGTATAAGTAACAAAATAGATCAATTAAAAAGACTAAGAGTGGCACCTGTCTAAGTGTAGGGTTGCACTAAATGATTTCCACATCTTTGTTTCCTGTAGGACCCTGCATTTGCAGCCTTTCTTCAGGAAGGTTAACAATGGGAGAGTTGTTTCTTAATGTTCATGAACCAAGAAAGCAGCCTTATCCTGCAGCCCAGGGATATGATTATAATCTCTGAGTGAAAACAACAGCCGTATTTTTCAGCTCCATGTGTACAAATGATCCCTGTGTTTCATACAGTTCTTGACTATGGCATCTTGGATGGCCCAATTTGTTACAAGCCTGTATTGTGAGCTGCCTTTGTGTAGTAGAGCTGAACTCCAAGTCAGATACATGTCCCTCTTTCTTTGTGTACAATTCTCAGCATTTTGTATTCTTGTAGACCTTTATAAAATATTTCAAAGGTTTTTACAGTCTTAAGAAATTTTCAAATAATCTGATTTATTTTTGCTAACAGTGGAAGGGAAAGCACGCAATCTCAATTAACAGAACTAGATTTGTGATATTTCTATCTCTTTTATCTCTATTATTGTCTAATGAAACTTAATCATTTTATGATAGGCCATATTAATACAGAAACTCCTTAAAGGCCATACTTAAAATGAATGATGAAATCTCTATTTTTATTATTGCTGTTAAAAGCTTAGAAGTACATCTGCAGTTTATTAGAGCATGGGCTTCTTTGGACATTGGAGACTTAATCCAATTGACTAGTAAATATTTGGCATGTAACACTCCTCCATGGAAAAATCACAGTTGTAAATCAAGAAAACAGGCTTTTTATAGCAGCTTGAGGAGCAGACATCAGGCCATCCAAGAAGCCCAAGAGGTGAAAAGGATGTGGACATGCTCAGATTCCTTGCTCTCTATCGCTTTTATAGTAACAGAATCTCTGGTGTTGCATAGTGGAACAATTCCCTTCATTAGTTGGCCCTGGAGTTCCAGGAAAAGAATAATAAGGTTCCTCCTTTCGGTATATGTATTCAAGGTCTTGGGGACAAGTGCTTGTCTGTACAATCTTCCTCTCAAGTCAGAAGTATTTGGTTCCAACTCTTTCTCCTCTACCTCTCAGATCCATCTGGCTCCTCTGAGGTGTGGTCAGAAGTTCTGCAAGCACACTCTTTCATACATTAATACAATGTCATCTCATTAGTATTGAAATTCCAAGTGGGAAGAAACCCAATATTTGATCTCACAAACCACTCTCTACAATGTTTGAAGGAGAAATTTGAGGTTTTGTGCTGTTGTGTTACTATTTATTTCAAAGTGATAAATACCATTTGTGCCCTTAGAGCTCTTCACTTTAGATCACAAGTCATATTTAGGCTGGATTGAGTACTGAAAAGTATTTAAGCTAAAAATGTTTAGATTAGTATCTTAAAGGGAGTGCACTCTGAGTTAGTGCAGGAGGATTAATATTCTTGTCATATTCCTCCTGAGAATCATAATCCAAAAAAAGAAAAACTTGTCACTCTCTTATAACAGGTTGAATTAAATCCAAGAACTAAGTGATGTGAATTACCTTCATATTCCTAGAGCTATTTTCTATAAGTAATGGTGATCACATACATTGGCAAAGCAGCCCAGGAGAAATGGCTATATTGATGTCCGTAGTGTGCCTGTAAAGGGAATAGGGAAGATTTTTATGTAAAGGTCTTTTAATCTATTCCTACTGATGGGTTTTCATAATAATTTGCTATATGGTGCACCAATTTGTATATGGTATTTGCATTGCAGTTGTAATTCCATGCTTATTTGCACTCTGCAGACTCACATGTAAACTTGTGTGCAGTATTACAGTGAAACAGGCCTGATCCATGAAAAACATTGCAAATATGTAAAGACAAGCAAAACAGGAAAAAGCAGTTGGGTGCAAAATAGTCAAATATATGATTATATACTCAAATATATAATTATCATTATATTCTGTTCTACTTCAGAGTGTTTATTATATAGTCACTCTTTCTCTGAGTGCTGGAAATATCCTCTGTGAGAGGATCACATTCTGGAGAGGAATGCAAAGAATTATCCATTGCCACCCCGTTTTCCAAATTTCCAGAAATATTGCTAATATGCCCCTGATTTTTTAATCATACAGATATTTCCTGGGAACTAGATCTGAAGGGCAATAGCTCATTTGCCATCCTATGCTGAGGATACATTTTGAATCATTTACTTTGGATTGAATTTTAATCTGAATTTTAACCAGAAACCTGTATGTGAAAGTCCCCAAACCCTATTAGTAATACTTTGTGTTGTCCTAGCAATTAGGCTTCAAACTTTTTATAAGTATCAAAAATTTAAGATAATTTTTATGCTCCCTTCAATGGAATCCCTACATTTATATATTTTCCTTTTATTTAATGATGCAACCAAAGATACTCCTTGTCTTAGAGATGCATTAATTTAAGTATTCAGTCAATTTTTTTCCAAAATAAATGGAATTGCTGAATATGGCTACGTTTGACAATTACACATAGATAGCTCCTCACAAAATTGATGTGAGTTACTCTATAAGGTATTCTTTAGCTATCATTTAATGAATGTTATTATTATCATTTGCTGAATTATTTAAAGCTGTCTTCAGGCAAACTTAAATGACTGTATTTATTTTTTACATAGAAGCTATTTATTGCACTTTGCTCTTTCTGTAACTTACCTACTTTCCCCTGTCACATCAACATCCTTCCAAGAGATGCTAATTCTCTTCACCCCATTACAGCAGTTTTTTTAAGACAATCTCCAATTACAGAGGAGATTTCTTGGCAGTACATGCTATAAATGCACGAACCTTTGAAAAAGGTTGAGAGGTGTAATAAACAGAGTTATGACAATTTTTGAAAGGAAACCAGTAATATAAAAACAGAGCTGCAAGAAATTTCTGCTGTTAATGCAATTGGGCTGGGTGGGTGGGTGTTTATTTGGAAAGGTGGATTTCTTATGGGAGAAGGGCTGCAGCAGGGAGGTGATTGCCCTCTCTCTGGATTAGCACTTCATGGTAGTCCAGGAGTGGGGCTGCAGCACTGACCAGAACCTGCCCTGCCAACCCATCCTGTGCTTCATCCAGCCCTGACAAGCTGAGCAAAGATATAAACCTCTCCCAGGGAGGCCACTGCCTAAGCAAGCAACATTTCTATACCTTGAAGCATAAAAGAGCACTCTTTCCAAGAGGGGTCATATTCTTGATTTCCACAGGGCTAACAATTAAAATTTCCTACAAGTTAGTGCTGATTATGTAGGGATGGAAAACACCTCTGTGGCAAGTGAGCACTGAACTTTGGCCACTTACTCTGTGAGCTAAAGCAACAGTGGCTGCCCCACCACTTCCCTTCGTGGCTCTATTTGAATTCACTTGATTAATGTTGTATGTGCAAGTCTATTGAGGCACTGCATTTAAAAGGATTGTTTACCATAGCTTTGTAATCAACCTGCCTTAGCAGCACCCCATTACCTGCGATAACAGGGCTGCTGCAATTTGGATCTGAAAGAAAACCACCTCAGATGGGCTCTCGGATGCTTTAAGTGCTAGTATGCTGCCCTGTTATCTTCATTTGTAATTTGTTTTCAAGAACAGTGATTTGCATTTCACTTGGATTACACCGTTTAATGTATCACAAACCTAAAGTGGCTGCAGTGAAAACTCACATCTCCACTAGTTTTCAAACGATGCATTTGAGGCTTCAGTGGAGAGGATTACAATTACAATTAAAATCAAAAGCTTGTTCATTCTTTTAATGACACATACTAACCCTCTCTATATTAAACCTATCGTGGTGCTGTACAATCATGATTTTTTTTTTAATATGAAATAGCTGCGTGTGCTCTGCCTTATCATCCACTACATACAAATGCTGTTTTTCTGAAAAGGAGTACATCCTGCACAGTGAATTCAGAGGAAAATTCACCTAGACAAAATATAGAAGAACACACAAAAAGGAATGGGGAGAAAAAAGATCCACCAATGGGATTTGGGTTGTTTGATTTGTTTTTTGTTGTTTTTTTTTCTGGGGGGGGGGGGGGGGGGGGGCATATTATACCTAGTTACAAAGAAAGCATAATTGTATTGGATATAGTGTAAAATATGGGTTATTTTTCTTTTAAGAAACATTACATGAATAAAGGAAGGTTTGTTGGTTTTGTTCTGTTTTTTTTCTTTTTTTAATCTTGTCGTTTTCTCACAGTAGTAAATTTTCACTATTCTAAATTTACTTTATTTTTTTAGTAATTCACAATAGTTTCCATGCTTCTTATGTCACTTTGGAAGGATTTGCAAATGGGAGATGTTTATGTTCTTACTTGGGTCTTACTGTGTTATTCTTTGTCTGGAAAATGATTGAAAATTCTTTATGTAAAAATTCAGATTTTTGGTGAGATTAAAACTTACTCAGATCATACATGGCAGAAATATTAAGAACCTTTGCTGTGGTGTTCAAAAGGTTCAGCTTCAAGCCAAAACCTTGCCTGGGCTCAGTCAGCCTAATGGTTTATATGTACTCTAATTCTATTCCTAATTGCCAGGCTGGGAGCACCCCCTCACCCCAAGCACATCTCCTTGTCTCCTGGGGAGGTTAACCTGTATCCCAGGAAAGAAGAGATTCAGACTCCACTACAGTGAGCTGAAGGCTGTCAGTAGCAGGTGCTCCTGACCCTCCACAGAGGGCTTCCAAATGCCAGCCATGAGGTGGTGGCATGGGCAGAGTCCAAGGCACTGTCTCCAATGAGGAGGCAAGGAGCGGAGGAAGAGAGGAGCAGTGTCATAAATAAATAAATAGTGTGATTTCAGCAAAACAAATGAACAGGTTATTTTCTTTTCCTAATTCTTCAAAGTCAGAAAGTTCTAGAATGCATCAGGCTCTGATACATGAATTTCCTGTCTCCTGGAACTCAGCAGAAGTCATGGCAATGCCTACTGTTTTGTGGCTAGAGATTTGAATGCCTTATAGAAAAGCTGACAAGGATCTCTCAATTTCTTCTAAACAGTCTGAAAGAAATGGGAAAGTTTCAGCCTATTCTCTCAAAATTTCCTCAGTTAATGAAAAATTACCATTTACTAAAGCTAGATAGCTATATCCATAATTAATATTTAAAACTGAATTAAATATCTGAGTCAAGTAAAAGTGGTTTTTGTCTCAATCCTTTACACAAAGATAGATTAAAGTACCTTTGTCAAATGAAATATTGAAAATCAAGGCTTCTAGTTTAATATCAACAGAGAAGTAGGTGACATTTCCTTCACTCAACTGAAATGCTTTGAAGGCAACTGTCTACTTAAAATATGTCTTTGAGGCTTTCTCTATATTTAGCAAAAATGGGAAAGTCATGCAGACCTAAAGATTTCTCATATACAACCTGATCAACGTTTGGTAAACAAAAGGTTCCTACCTTAATGGTAGACCAAAATAGAATTTGCAAGCAGGTTACAAACAGCAGTCACACATCTTAGCAAAACAATGTCTTGATGTGTCTCTCCACCTACTAATGTCATTTTATATTGACTAAATTCAGTATTATTTTCCTTCAGGCAAGCCTTTCTTCTCAGGTATTCAACAGTATGGAAAGGGCAGGCTTAAAACAGATTGAAAAACATCTCACAGATTACCTAAGGATCGTAGCACATTAATGAAGAAATTAGATTTGTTTGTTTGTTTGCTTTCATGCAGATATTTTTAATACTCATCACAAACAGCAAAAAGAAACCTTAAATCTGATGACCAAAGTGATGACAGAGTGATTTACAAATGTCATTGAGTGTTCCAGAGGAACTGCCTTTCAAACACCTCATACACTTCATTCATCTGTGTGAGATGATTTTCTGGTTGTTCTGCAAAAATGCATCATTGAACAGGTGGCTCAGCCTGACCCCTTGGCACCAATTCAGTGTTCAACAGCAAACTGTGATTTCAAAAGTAAACAGAGGTGGTTTCAAAATTAGTATGAGATTTAAATTATTATTCTTTGTTTTGTTTTTTTTTTTTGTTTTGACTGAGCTTTCCTCTTTATTCAATTGTCATACATTTGTACTGTGATTAGGTTTTACAGTGGTCACTTTCATGATTCTCTTTCATTTTTAGTTTATGAAAATATGTGTACCATTTCCTAAAGTGTCTTAACAAAATGAATTTGATAATCTGTGCTAGATTAGCTAATTTTCTCAAAAGATCTCGATGGAAGAAATTATGTGGAAGCAATCCCAGACAATTCAGAGGGAAACATGACCTTGTTTTCCCTGAAAGCTATCTTCAGGTGCTCAAGTCATATGTCTTGTGTCATCTTCTCCAAGGTAAAATCTGAGGAGTACTGGAATAGCCCATTTAGATATCACTGCTCTTCAGGTAAGGAATCTCTAGTCCTGCCCTCCTGCAAACTTGGAAGGGTCTTCCATAGTTTTACCTGTGAGGGATGATCACCTGCATACAGTCCCTGTACTTCTGCTTCTTAGTCACCACCCATGCCTTGACAACCTGACTTGATTTGTGCCACAATGAGTTTCCTTATGAATATTCTGTCCATTAGAGAAAGGAAGCTCTTGCAGGAGGTGAGATGAGTTGGTCAGAGCACAGGATTATTTATGCCAAGGCCATGGGTTTAATCACCATACGGGACATTCACTTGGACACTTGTGGATCATTCACTTGATCCTTGGGGATGCCTTCCAACTCAGAATATTCTGTGATTCTATGTCAAAAGAAGATGCAGTTACAGCCTTCATGTATTCATTTCTAAGTCTGATGTCACTCTTGAAACTGACACGCAGGGAAAGAAGAGGTACTCAGCAAAATTCTGTGAAGGAAAGTTTTTGTTGATTGGTAGTCTTGAAAAGCATCAAAAAGTGAAAAAATTTTCATGGCTTGTGTGATCTAAGAGGAGGGTTTTTTTTGGACATCAAATAAAGCTTACACTGGATATCACACTCTGAGTTAAAATAAAAATATTTGGCTTCATTTTTCATTATCTATTACAGATACTTCAAAAGACAATCACTTTCAATTACATGAACATGTTTTATAAATATGATAATAATTGTTTTATTTGGAGGATTTATCATTATGATTTTAACAACAAAGAAAATGAAACAGCCTATCTGACTCCATGTTTCAACAGTGGGCCAAAGGTTTCACACAAGATTTTTTACACAAAATTTTAATCCATTTCAAATAGATTAAATTCAGCAATTCCCTGACAAACTGTTTCTAAAATTGCCATCAGTCATTGCCTCTTACAATTCAGAAGCTACTCTGTTTTGATTGGCCCATTTCAGGTAAAAAAAAATAGTACCCATGTTGCTCCAAATGCGAAAAGGTCATATTCCTAATGGAACTGAATATAAATCCAATATGATTTTCATGTTACACATTACATCATTAGCTACAGATTTATAGGGAGAGAGCTAATATATTAAAGACTGTTATATAGTTTTCTTTTTCAAACGCACCTAATTTTTGAAGTTAGACTGAACTAAATTTCTTCCTATAAGAATATCCAAAGTATTTTTCTTTTATTGGCTCTTTCCTTTACGTGAAGACTTCAGAGCTAATGAATATTTCATAGGTAGAAAAACACCTATAATACGAGGTTTTACCTACAAAATCTTTGGGGAAAGGGAGAAATGGCAGGAAGGCATTGTAAGGACAGTTCTTTTAACAGGTCTTTGGAAAAAGGTCTCCGTTTCATTTTCCACATCAATAACACCTCCTTCACCCCTTAATACCTACTTCCTTTCATTCCATTCCATAATACTGTGCAGTCATTTTTGTAGTTTTCTTTGCATTAAAGAATGTCTCCTGCACTGGCTAAACCATTTTTAAGCTAAAAATTTAAATAGAAAATTTGAACAATGGTAAAAATAAAAAGGACATCCAACTGTAGTAGCTGTAAATTTGTACAAATCTGTGATACTGAAATAAGAATCAGAAAAATATTCAAATGTACATTTTAAATTTATTTTTTCCATATTGTACTGTTCAATCTCAATAGACTTGTCACCTGGATTTCAAGAACACATTTGAACTCAGGAGTATCAAGGGTGACAAAAATTTTGTATTTCACTAAAGACTGTCCCATTCCAGATGAACTCTCATGAATAAAAACATGTAGAACTCCCTTCTGACTGATGATTGCTAATAGGCAACAATGACACAAAAACAAAAACCAAACCAAAACCAAACAAAAACAAAAAACCCCAAACAAGCACACAAACATAACCAAACTGAAACAAAACAAAATTAAACAAAACATAAAAAGAACCACACCAAAAAAAATAAAACCCAAGACAAAAACCCCACCACAACCAAATCCAAGGACAATACAACCAATAAAACCTGTCCAACCTGTTCCAAAGAAAAGAATATCAATCACTCAGCAAAGTCCACTAACAGCTCTTGTTCTTATACAAAGGTTTCTTAGGTAGTATGGTGACTAGTGAAAGCATAAAACTAGAAAAATTGAGAAAGAGAAAGAAAAAAACTCAAAACAAATCTAATCCCCTTCCCTGTCTACAAGTGGTTTCATCCTTATTGGTCATTCTGTTCTCAGGCTTCAATGGCACATGGCAGAAAGTACTGGCTTGTCAGATAAGAGCAGAAGTCCAATACTCAAATTAAAAATTTATACTTTCAACAAAAAAAAAGTCTGTGAGGCATAAGAATGTTCCTTACCCATCTAAACCCATACATTTTATGTTTAAATACCTGAACACTGAATGTACAGGCCAAGCCCTCTTCCTACTAAGCTTCTTAAGGCAGCCTTCATATGTTAGGTTTTCTAAACTGTCAGTCATTATTGTTATTTCCTTTTACCTATTTCTGAAGTGGAAGCTACATACTGGAGTCAGTGTTTATGATATTTAATCTACAACCAGGAGAAATCATACTAGATTCCTCTGCTTTTACTTCTTAAGGCTATGTCAGTCTTGTAAGACTTCATAATTAGCAGGTTCTCCATCTTGCCAAGCATGTCCCTCTTCAGTGCACTGGTTTATGGTGGGGTTTGGTTGTTGGGGTTTTTTTTCCCTTTTTTAGAAAAGACTCCCTCATCCTGAAAATGTGAACTACCTTTCAGTTTTCCCAAATGTGTAACCTTTCATTTAACTGAAAAGCATTAATGCTGTGTGAGCCTGAACATATAACGCATATTTCTTGCTAGAATTTCTCTTTGTTACTCAACATGCCACAGAAGCTGAGATTATCTGCAGACTTCACCAGCAAGAGCTTTTTATTTATTTCCAGATAACTAGTAAAGATACTGAACAGGCCTTGAATCAAGAATAATCCTGCTGCAGCTCCTTTCAAGATTAGAATTTCCAAATTATTTATTTTCTGTCTATAAATAACTTTTTCTGATACCTCACTAAGTGATCAATGAATTTACTTTGTATAGTAAATGTAGGAAAATATTTTAGAGGTCTACTTCAAAAATTCAATAATGTTGGTCAAACCTCATCAGACAATTAGTATTAGATTTTTCTGACATGACCTTTTTTATACAAAGCCACCTTGACTCTGTTATGCTACTAACTTTTACCTCCTTCTTAATTACATCTCTGCCTATTCTATTCATGACTTAAGTTGTGGTCTGTCAACCTAAATGAAATTTTTAGTGAATTAAATTATTCTGCTTAATTTTTTAGGATACTCACAGATTGCTTGTGTTGCATCACATCTCTCTGAATTTCCTCCACCACTACAAATTGCTTTAAATACCAATACAATGGCAAAGATTTTAGTATTTATCAATATAATTTATATGGTTGCATAAAATTGTGTATGTCTTTTTTTCACCTGGTAGGTATTTTGTTCCTTAAAACTTTTATGTTCTGAAAATTACTTTTCTGACAGAATTACAAAAACTGTATACTTATAGGAGGGCAGTTGCTATCTATATCTTCAGCAGAAATGTTTGAAACTTGGAAAATGACTTTGTCTTTTACTTTCTTTTTCTTTTTTTTTTTAATGGATATTAAGGACAAAAACTTAAATAAGTCACACATTAAGGTTAGCATTTTAAGCTTTTAAAAACTAGGATATGGGAAAGGTTACCTTCTTAGTGCAGTCTTTTATATTCCTGCTTTTCTTTGTAAGTATATGTCTTACCTTTAAGTGTAGTAAAATATAAGATATGTCATAAAATACACAGCATGGCTGAGATAATGTTACTACAGGAAATGGTATTTCCTGACTTTCAGATACTTGAAATTGTCACCTTACCAACATATTTTCTTTATGTATGCAATTTCAGTCTCGTTTTTTTCATTTTTCAATCTGTGAGCACCCAGTAATATGCTTGAACATGAACAGATATTAGAAAAAATTGGACAGATATTAGATTTTTTTTCACTGAAAGACTGGTAAGCCATTGGAATAAATTGCTGGGGGGTGATGGAGTCACCATTTCAGGAACTGTTCCAGAGGCATCTGAATGAGGCTGTAGGGGATATGGTTTTCAGGATGAGCACGGTGGTGCTGGGTTGATAGTTGGACTAGATGATCTTGAAGGTTTCTTCCAACCTTGATGATTCTGTGATACTGTGAACAAATGAGGGTATTTTTTAAGAGAAAAGTCAGGAATTTCTTTTTACTTCTTGAGGTACCAGTTCCATACTGGGCTTTACTTGTACATTTCACCATTCTCTTTTACAGGCTCCAGGATTCATGAGAAATAAAGGTGACATAGCTTTTTTTTTTTCTTTCTTTCTTTCATGCTACTATCTCTCTGCTGAATGTCATGCATAATTTTGATGCAAGATTACTACATTTTCACTTTCGGGTCTTTTGTGAGGCTTTATTCTCACATAGCTTTTGCTTCAAGGAGTTACATAGATACAAATGATTGTACTGAAACGAATTTATAACAAGTTAAAAAAAAGACTTGGATATGCCAGTGTGATTTCAGCAATGGGGCTGAAGCACTCATGTCACAGGGAATCATAAACAGACCAGATTGGAAGGGACTTCCAAAAATCATCCTGTACAGAGTTTTGTGAGAAAAAAGAGAGGCTGTGGGAACTGGGCTTAGCAGGTCTGGAAGAGAGACAAGTTTGGAGGCACTTCCTTACCATCTCCAACTATCAAAATAGAGAAAAGGGATCCAAATGTTCCTTCTTGTTGCACAGCTAAAGGCAAAGGACATATGCTTCAGGAACGGAGTTTCCCAATGAGTATAGGGAAAAATCTATTTTAGGAGAGTAATGAGAAAGACACTCCATTAAATCTACAAGTCAGCTGCACAAGTCTCTATCAATCTGCTCTATCTTTGAAATAATAACTGTTTTGAGTAGGATGCTGGACTCATGAGGATCCCTTTTCATCTGTGTTATTCTGTGTTTCCAGAGTTCATAACCCAGTGGAGACCTGAATGGTTTGAAAGATCAGTCTGTTCAGCTGACAGGAATTCACCCGTAGGGTAGCCCACACACAGGCCATGTTATCTTTCATTTCAGGATTTGAGTCTATGGTAGGTAAGGAGAAGGTTGACTCTGAAAAAAGTGTCTTAGGCCTCTAATCTCAGTTTCTTCCTCTTGTTTCCTCTTGCCCTCAACTTGTCTTTTGCTCTATATTATATTTAGTTCTACATATACTTTTCTCTTAATTCCTTGTGTTGATGAATCACCTCTTCAAGTGTCTCCAGCACTACTTACATGAGTAAAATTTTTAGGACTTGAGTGAGGTTTTCTCCCCAGGATTCCTGTTGGCCCAAACCCAAAATGTCTTTACATCAGTAATTAGATTTTCATTTGTATCTGAACCTCACCAAATGAATGGGACCCTCATCTTGAGAGTGATATTTCACTACATATGCCAAATAAATGACAGGCATTAATATTAATGATTCCTTTGTCTCAAACACTTAGACTTTACATCTACGACACATCCAACTCATTTATTTTTCAAGATGACAACAACGTTTGCCCTTGATTTACTTCTAGCAGAATTTGATAATGCTCAATTAGCTTTTTGCTCTAATCAGTTTTTGGTGTTCATCAGGATTGCCCTCTAATTTACCATAAGTACCTTATGAGAAAGCAGTAACTAGTAGGCATACTTTCACAGCTTTTTTCATTCTGCAGCCCCCTAGTTCATTTGACTCTAAAAGAAAAGAAATCCATCTGTAATTAAATCTGGCCAAGGATGTCAAGGAAAACTTCTTGTCTTCTTGAAATGCATCAATAACAAAAGGAAAGCAAAGGATAATGTGGGCCTGTTACTAAATGAAGGGCAGACCCTGCTAACAGAGGACACAGAAAAGGCAGAGGTACTGAATGCCTTCTTTGTATTGGGCCTCACTGACCAGTCCAGCCCTCAGGAATCTCTGACCCAGGAAACCAGGGTCAAGGAATATCGGAGGGAAGACTTTCCCTTGGTCCAGGAGGATTGGGTTGGAGAGAATCCAGGCAAACTTGATGGACACAGATCCATGGGCCCTGATGGGGCACATCCACTAGTGTCCAGAGAAGTGGAGGATACCATAGCAAGGTCACTCAGGATCATCTTTGAAAGGTTGTGGTAACCAGGAGAGGTGTCTGAGGACTGGAAGAAAGCAAAAATTACTGTAGTCTTCAACAAGAGCAAGAAGGAGCACCCAGGGAGCTACTGGCTCATCATTGCTACCTTGATCCCTAGAAAGGTGATGGAATGCCTCATTCTGGAGGCCATTTCTACCCACACAGATGGCAAGAAAGTGATCAGGAGTACTCAGCATGGCTTCACTGAAGGTAAACCATGCTTGACATTGCCTTCTGCAATGAAACAACCACCTGGATGGATGAGGGAAGAGCAGTGCATGTTGTCTACCTTGACTTTAGCATAGCTTCTGACACTCTCACAACAGCCTCCTAGGGAAACTCAGGCAGTGTGGACTGGAGGAGTGGCAGTGAGGTGGACTGAGAACTGGCTGAACAGCAAATCTCAGAGGGTTGGCACAGTGTCTAGATGGATGCTTGTCACTAGTGCTCTCCCCCGAGGTTCAGTAGTGGGCCCAGTACTGTTTAACTTCTTCATCAATTATTTGAAAAAAGGTGCAGATGCCTCCTCAGTAAATTCACTGGTGACACAAAGCTGGGAGGAGGGGCCAATGCCCCAGGGTGCTGTGCAGCCCTTCAGAAGGACCTCCACCAGTTGGAGGGATGGGCAGAGCAGAACCATCCAAAATTCAACAAAGACAGGAGCATAGGAAGAGCATTGCCAGCAGGCTGAGGGAGGTGATCCTGTCCCTCTACTCAGCCCTGTGAGGCACACCCGGAGTGCTGTGTCCAGTGGAGGGTAACAAAAACGATTAAGGGACTGAAGCATCTCTTACATGAGGAAAGGCTGAGATACTGGGTCTGTTCAGCCTTGAGAAGAGATGGTTGAGAGAGGACTTCAACAAGTATAAGGTATATAAGTATCTGAAAAGTGGGAATATCACCAGATATCTCTCTTTTCCTCCATGCACATTTTGGAGGCGTCACAATATCTGCAGACAACCTAATTAAATGCTCACATATTAACAGCTACTTTGGAAAGCAGCATGGAAGATGGTATCAGTCAGCCTGATGGATCTGCCTGGTTTGTGCTTAAAATTAGTCATTTGGTGAAATCAGTCCTTCTAAACTGAGCACACTGTGTTACTCTCACAGAAAGAGGTAAGTACAGAAAGGTTTCTGAAGCAGCTTTTGAGCAGCTCATTTATGTGCCTGGACTGGACAGACAGGGTTAGTGTTTAGAGGCCACCTCCTTCCATACAGAGAACAGAGGCAACCACAAGCAAAAGCAGTGACAAATATTGGGCCACTCTGTGTCTGGTCATCACCAGAGCTAATAATTCCCCAGCCACTGCAAATGCCATCATGCTCAATAAAGTAATTATTTAGAAAGTCAAAACATTACTCTCTTGTTTTATTCTTGTTTCCCTGCATATTTTACTCTGTCATAAATACTACTTTTTTTTTTCAGTTTCGCTCAAAAATATGTGATAAAGTACATCTATTTAATTCTAAACCAAGCTCTAGGTGTGAGGGGGTTTTTCTGCTTTAGTGTTTTTTGCAAATTGTCAGAGATGTAAGAAACATTATGGCTTAAACAACAGACTTAAGACAGCCTTTTAGAAGCTAGAAATAACCTATCTTGATCAGTAAACTCAATAACATAGATTTAGTATAGCTCAGACATCATTCATTTAAAGTAATTTGTAATGTCACTTCTCTAACAATTAAGAAAATAACATTTTAAAATCCTATTAAAAATTGGATTTTATTAATTTCAATTTTAATCTATTTTCATAGTCCTAATTAAATACAATGCATCTGCTTTAAAATACTACTTTTATTTACCCATTTTAGTAGTTTTAATGTCAGTTCTCTTTATATCATTACTACACTTCTGAAATTTGTACTTAATAGAAACATAAACATTTTTATTTTGAACACTAGCTTTTGAAATATTCATTATAGACCTGCTGTCTAATTAAGATTATTTTAATATTGATATAATCTTAAAAGTTTTGTTGCTTATAATTAAAATATCTATTTATGATTAATAATTAAGACCCAATTTACTTTTATTTTTAATTAATATTAATTATTTTTATTTATTATAATGCTTGAAATATTTCTTTTACCTAATATCTCTTCCATTGAATAAATACATCCAAGCATTTTGGAAAGCAGCTTAGAACTGCCTCTGCCAATTCCTTCAGGACCCTGGGCTGCCTCTCATGGGTTCCATGGCTGGGTGTCTCAGATTGTCACAAATCTGATTTTTCCCTATGATGGGTGGGACTTCATTCCTCTAATCCCTGCCTTGAGATTTGTGGCCTTGAAAGGTATGGGAAGGGCAATTGCCAGTGAAAACTGGGGAAAAAGGTTGTCAGCCTTCTCCATGTCAGTTGTCATCAGATTTCCTGTCTCATTTACCAATGCAGTAGAATATTTTCGTTCTCCTTTTGTGACTAAGATACTTAAGAAGCCCTTGTTATTATTCATCCCAAAGCTCAACAAATTTATCTCCAGCTGTGTCTTATCTTTTCTGATCCCACCCCTATATTCCTAAGCAGTATCCCTATATTCTTCCCAAGACATGTGTACCTCCTACCACTGTGTATTCATTTCCCTTGTATTTTAGTTTGACCAGGAGGACCTTACTTAGGCATGCTGATGTCCTGTTTCCTTGCGTGATTTCTTGCAAATGGGAAATGAAAACTCTTGTGCTCTAAGAAAAATATCTTTAAATGGCTGATAATTATCTGATAATTATTTAAAAAAGTTTGTTCTTGGAAGTTTTAAGACCTTGACTTCACCTTTTGTCTGCCCTTGTCCCTTCAGATCATGATTTTCATCAGGGCATGATCACTGCAACTCAGGCTACCATGGGTATGGACTTCTCTGTAAGCTTCTCTGAGTTGTTGAGCAACAGATCCAGCAAAACATCTCCTCTCATTGGAGGAGGATTTTCTGGATTAGGTTATCCTCGATGCACTCCAAGAGGCACCTGCTGCTTGCAGTTTGCTGTGACGCTTTTCCAACAGGTGTCAAGTTCTGGACCTAGTACAAAATCATGATGTTGAATTCAATAGCAAGTCACATAAGAGTTAAAGAAAATTTCCACCTTTCTCCCACCTAAACCCAAAGAGATAAGCTTCTCTTAACCATATATTCTCAGCTATTCCAGTTTAGTATCTAATATTTAAAATGCAGTAACACTAAATATTTAAACAAGATGGCAAAGATCAGGAGAGGAGAGATACATTCAATAGTTGTTCAATTGTCCCTGTAAAAACAGTCAAAAATAATTACTAATATAGTCAACAACCCTTCCAGAACTGAGGAAATATATTGTCTTTCCGTGACCTTGGCAATATATTCACCATGAGTCCAGAAAATCTTAATATGTCTGTGACAGCATCAGCTCCAGTGTGAATTAGGTTATTAGTCTCCTTAATTTGTATCATTACCAACTGTTTACAAAGCCTTTGTCTTTTAAGATTGTTGATTAAGAAATATTTTTAATATTTTGCAGTTGAATCACAGCGAACCCAACTGCTGTTGTCTTGTCTCATATTTTTAATGAAAAGTGATGCAATTCATCACTTCAATGATTTACACCTGAATCAGAGTACTGAATTACTCTACCTGAATTATATGCTTCATCTTCAGCATTCTTTTCTACAAATCCAATAACATCACTGTGTCTGTAAGCATCTATAAAACATATTTACATCCCTGTGCATCTGTGCATATAACTCCAGAAACATGAACATCAGCTCTTTCCAACTGTCCCATCCATGTGTAAGCCCTTTCCTTTGGATTTAGAGTAACATCAAGCAGAGATGCCAAATGCTAAGACGTTTGACTCACTGAAATATAAACATCTCTTCTGGAAAAAAATCTTAACGGTAAAATATCATAATCATTTGCTTATTAAGGTTACTCAAGACGTTGTCAGGGAATGTTCTTGTTCCTAAAGGAAATGCTGTGTTTGCATGTATATCCCTTGTCAAAGATGTCATGGTCTCTAGAGAGAGAAGCTGAATGAGTAATAATGATTCAAACATAAACTTCTTCTGGGCCTTTAAGCATTTTTAAGTAAATAAATATAAGGATTCCAGTGTACAATTTACTACTTAGAAAATCACTTTAAAAAGAAGTTGCTGATGAGACTATGTAAATTTGTAGTGTTGGGTTTTGGGTTTTGTTTTCCTTTCAAGTTCTTCTTCTAGCTTCTGGAGGAAAAGTATTGCCTTCTGGTAAGTCCTGCAGAGGTTAATATATTCAGCTTGAATAAAACAAAAAAGCATAGCAACATTTGACACATAAAAGGATAGGGGAGCACATTAAGGGAATGCAAAGAACTGGCATCTGAAAGGCAACAGTTGCATAATATTACCAAAGTAATGAGAAGTGTGCTACATATTAATAAATATGTGACCTTTTTATCTTTATTATTTAAAAATCATGTTATTTTAAAAATGAATAAACAATTGCCTTGTTTATTCTTACATAAAGCCGTATTTTTACTTGATGGACTATGTACAATCATTTCTGTATTGGTAAAGTGGAATGCAGCTGTACAGGTCATTGTAGCATTTATCACATCAATGTGTTCGTCTCATATTTTCATCAGATTGCACATCATGACATAAGCTAAAACCTTTGCTGAAGCAAGGGTATGCAAGTGTATTCATTTATACATAATGAAATCTTAAATTCCTAAAAGACAAATATGATTAAAATTAAAGAAGAAAAAGAAGAGAAAAGCCCTACAAGTAAGATTGCATTTAAGTTTATTATATACTTTCATGAGACACGATTTCCTATTTAAAGTTGTAAAGATTTGATTTTTTTTTTATTATCCCTATCATTAATAACCATAACTGCAACTTCAGAGGATTTATATTAAAAAACAGAGGCAACAGTTGAAAATGTGAAATAAAGAAAAGTGGTCAGCAACCTCCCATTTAATTTCTGTAGTATTACTAATTATTTATCAGATGCTAAAACCTCTGGGTCAATTCTATATAAGTAATTTATGTTATAAAATAAGTACTGACAGTCAGTTATATAACCTAAGATGACCTAAATGACTCAGCTTATTATGAGATAATTTGTCACCTTTCCAGAAAGAGCTGAATTGTCCCAGGAAGCCACAGCTCAAACCCTGGAGTCCCTGTGTGTCACAGAGATGAAAGCCCAGGCTGCCTGGGAGCCCCATGAGCTGCAAAGAGCATTTTCTGTGAGCCAGCTGTGCCAGGCACAGGGCAGAGGACAGTGTTCACGTTCTCTGTCCCTGCCAGGGACTCAGTTTCCAGAGGTAAAGGAAGAATGAGGCTGCTCAGGCAGGGAGAGCTAACTGCTAAGGGCATTCAGCACTCAAGACTGATGTGTTGTGTGGAGAACTTTTCCAGCAAATCTGGTAAATTCTGCTTATTGAGGAAAATGGAGTTACGCTTCCTAAGCCCATTAAGAACCTGCCATTAGCTTCCTTGTCTCCAGTTTCTCATTTACCAAATTGAGAGACAAAATTATCTCCCCCTAGTTGCAATAACTGCACTGTAAAGCATCAAAGTTATTTGTTTTCATAAAGGATGTAATTTATACAGCCACAGTGGCAAATATAACAGTTAAAATTGTGGTATATCATTAAATTTTCCAGAGTCCTAAATAGCTATTACAAGGAACCTAAACAAATGGATCTCTCTTCCCCCACAGATCTATAAGCTTGGTTACTTGAATGGGAGAAGGGGAAAATTCGTACCAATTATTTGGCAATATGAGGTTTTTTTTGGAAGACTAGCAATCAGATACCTCAACTCAAAGTAAAACCATTATTAAAGGATGTAGATCTCAGGAAATATCATGTTGTGATAAAGCAAAAGGCATATGGGATGTGTAACAGCTAAGGATAAACAGTCTATGTGTAAGTCATGCCAATAATCCTTCTTCTTACCCCCCTGTTTATTATTATTTCTATAGCTGCAGCTACTGTTTGCATTCCAGTCACTTCTACTGGCTCCAGCTAAAGCCTCCATTGTAATAGACAGTCTGCAGATCCAGCTATCGTCCTATTATCCTGCAACACTCTCAACCTATAGAGAAGATAAGCAAAGAGTGTGATAAAGGACGTATTAGCGTTCCTGGTCCATAACTGAGCAGCCAAGGTGGTGCTGAAAAATCAAGTGACTTGCTGAACTGCACAAAGGAAGTGTGGTAGAGACAGCAAGTCACCACAGCCATCTCATATTGCACTTCTGTGGTCTGAAATCCAGGATTATTTTTGCCTGGATTGGGCAGTTTTACCATCTACTCTCAAGGACTAAAGCTCACTCATAGGGGAACTAAATATCATGCAGAGAACTGATATGGTGTAAAGTCTAAGGATATTAAAAAAACCAAAACCAAACACTTCCTTTAAAATATCCAGTGAAAAAGCCATCAGGCTTTAGAATTGAGGTATGTTCCTGGTAGTTTAGTAGGCACTATAGGTCCTTGAATATAGTGGAGGGCTAGAAAAGAAAAGATGAAAGATCTGCAGTAGTTTGTGGAAGGAATTTTTAAAAAATCTGACCAGTTTGTAGGACATTACTTTTTTTTTTGCTCTCTATTAATAGTGGCTTAAGCATCAAGCCTCTTAATTTTGCTGCTGACAAAACTAACAAAACTTACATATAAGTTACACAAGGAGAAACTTGACTGAACTCTAGCTAATCTACCATCATAAATCATAGAATTTTCCTATTTCTTGGTCTTGGTTAAAGGTCTTCTTTAAGTAATTGTGACACTACATCATATGGTAGGCTCTTCAGTTTCTTTTAAACAAATAGGCATATGTTAACATTTATATTTTGTTTATATCTTGAGCTTTGTTTCTTTATTTGACTCCATTCTCTTCAGCATGTATTCAAATGATAGACAATGCATCATTCTTACACTGTTCCATTCACAACTATTGTATTAAGAAAGCATTGTGTACTGTGAAGGTTAATTGGTTGGTAGCATCTAAGTGGGAGACTGTTGAAGGCAATAAGCATTTTTCTTAACCAGTGGCATTATTCACAAAAGTATTTCATTCATTGATGTGCTTCTCTTTCTCTTTTTCATTTCAGAATGCTATTGTATTTTGCTTTTATTTCTATATTCTTCCATAAGACTGTTGCTGTTAACTTATTAGACTAGAAGTAGGTTGGACTGCTTGCTAAATTCTGGCTGTTTTCTTTCTGTTGAATTCTCTGTATGCAATTTAGAATTCTGTTTCTAATAAGATTATAAATGAAATAATGAAACCCGGTAGGGTTGTTCTGCTAGCAAGTTTCCTTGGTGATTAATGAGCTAAATAACAATGTTTCTATGGTCAAATTCTGTCTCCAGCTTCACCAGTGAGAAGCCAGAATAGCTCCCTCGATGCCAGTCATAGACTCATAGAATGCTTTGGAGCTATTCTAGATTCACTATGGTAGATTTAATTATTGTGGTATAAATGATCAGAGAATTTGATTTCACATGTGTCAATAGTTTAAAGCTTGTTTGTGGTTTGTGGGTCCTTCTTCAGAAAATTTTATACTTGCATAGCCTTTAAAATCACAAAGCCAAGAACCTTCCTAGCAGGAAAGTCTCACTTTAACCATACAGCACACAAAGAGAAGAGCAAGCCAAGAGAGACTGACTGTGAAGCAGACTTACACATGTGAGAAATGATGAGTGATAATGGTTTCAATCTACCATCCTCACTCTGGCTGCAGGGTTCCTTTCTGACTGATATATGTGCACACTCTGCAATGTTTCCCAACATTAAACTTTACAGCTTATACAGGGGCTGGAAAGAGCATCTACTGAGCAAGGTGGAAAGAAATGGAAATTGGAAACCATTCCTCAGACTCAGTAATACAAAATATTTTTTTGTCACTGGATGCAAAGAAAAAACCTAGAAGTTATGGGTGACGTGTTTCAACATAGCAGCTCTTTCCTACATACATCAAGCAATTAGGTGTAGATAACCCCATGCCATCTGCCTGAAACTCTGTTTTAAGATTGTCTGTCAGGTAAACTTGCCTAAGGTTCATGTTGTTCCACCAAAAAAGCTGAAGGAGGAATGCACACCCATTCCATCTTCCCATTCTGTAATGCTTTGCAGTGTAGAGAATGGCTTGATGCTAAGATAGGTAGGTAAGAAGGGAAGTAGTCTCCAGTGCCCAAGAAGGAAGGGTGAAATCAAGTAAACAGGCTGAAGTGCTATAGACCTCAAAGACCCCAAAAAAGCACCCTGTGCTATTCTTCAGCTTTTTCTATAGTGAATATAGACATTCAATGATATTTCAACATCAATTTCTTTTAGAGGTAGATAGAAGCAAAAAAAGGTTAAACTCAACAGTCTCTTTAACCTTCTCAGTCTTTCCATTGCAATTTTGCTTCAGAAATACAGACTTTTTCTTTTATTTTTTTTCTTAGGGACAGAAAGAGCAGAGGCTACCTCTCCTCTCTAAAGCTGGCATAGTTTTGGACAATCCACCATGTACGATCAAATTGTAAAAGTCTATCCACTAGGTGATTGATTTTTTTTTTCCTACACATATCTTTTGTTGCCATGTGTGGAAACAGAGGATTGACAGCATGCTTTTCTTCTCTTAAGCATACACTCTCAGTCAAGGACTTGATTAGCACCTTTTTGCCAATAAAATAGGCTGTAATTAGCTTTTAATAATCAGAATGTTTTTACTACATCAGCATGCGATTTAGACACTTGAGGTATTTTAAAAGCTCTATTGAGGAGCCCAGTACCACCTATTACATTTGGGGCAAATAAAGCTTTCAGAATAATGTTTGGAAAAGCAGCACCCTGTAAATATAAGGTGGTGTTGCACCATATGGAGACTGGCTTTATGACATATGGTTTGAATTAACAAGTTTAAAACTGTTAGGATCAGTTTTTCTTTCACTGAAAGAAAAAAAAAAAAAAAACCAAAACCAGAAGATACATACAGTTAAATAAGCTCCAGTAGCGGATGCAGACCCAGCTTGTGCCAACATGTGCTAATTCAGTTAAAATACTACTTAGGCTATACAAGTTGGGTTTGGTTTTTTGTTGGTTTTGGATTTTTCTGGTGGGTTTCTTTTTTTAAGCAAACAGTACTGCCAGCTGTAAATGTGTTTTATTACTGTTAGTACAAGGACCATCGTCACCACCACCATCATTATGATTGTGGTCCTCATTAAAATAAATGATTGGCCCTGGTTTTGTATTAAAGCTACTTGAAAAGATGGGGCTGAACAACAGATGAAAACAGAGGATGGAAGCGGGTCTTCTGATCTCACCTAATTGAATCTTTGTTGGCTGAATTGATCTGAAAAAAGTTCAAAGATCTGGGCTCCATATTATAAAAACATTGTTTCATTTAATCAAAACACTCTTTGAAGTGCCATGCTTGCAGACCACCTGTAGCTTTGAAATCTGAAGTAGTGGGAAAGCTTCCCTGATGGTCCACAGATATGATATATCTGAGGAAAATAAAAACAGAAAAGGGAGAGGTCCTTGTAAATCTATTTTACATCCAGGTTTCTTTTAAGCACTTCTTTATTCCTGTCTATGCTAGGTTACCTGGAGGAGCAAGCAAAGCACTTAGCATAAGAAAGTGCATATCTTTTTCAGTCTTTTTTTTGTTTTTTTCAGTCTTTTAATTGTTGCTGCATTTACAGACAATTCCAAAGATATATAGCCCCGGGGTTGTCCTTGGTTTCAAGTGTAGCAATACTGCAAGACCTTCCTTTCTGAGGACTCACCCTGCATCTGAGAAAGTTCAGCTCTGTAGTGAAACAAAAAACAACCACAGCATATATTAATAAATTGGCAACAGAATAGGGGGGAAAAAATCAAAATGAAACATTCAGGGCCAGAACCTCCTCCATGCATGCAGGTGATTGGCACAATGGAGCTGAAACATAGCACTCATGGATGTAATCTCCTTAGCTTCAAAAATGTAACATTTCAGAACTTTCTGTTCTGTGGGTCAAACTGGATGAGCATCCTTCAATACTATTTTCCTAAGAGTTCCTATCTGAAAAACATAGTAGGGACACAAGTGGCATGCTCTACTTCTCAGCAGTCACCAGGATGCTTACGTCTTCCCTTTGGAATCATAGCCATACAGCTTAATTTTGAGAAACAGAAGTTACGAAGGACTGGCAGAAACCATCACAGGATCACAGAATTACTCATATTCATAGAAAAGCTGGGTCAGATTTTCTTCTCCATTATTCAAATCACAGAGAAAAAAGCAAACACACTGAAAGTTATGTGACAAAAGATCAAGTTTTCTCACCTGTAGGTTACATCTGATTTTGCTGGTATTGGAATTGTGGGAATACAGTCCTGTAAAACTATATGGAAATTGATAATCCATTTCTATATTTCTTCAGATAAGTCTTAATAACATCCAGATTCCTCACCCCACCCCTTAAAATCAATTTTTCAATTTCACACATCCATTTCCAAAATATCATTATCCAGTTAGGAAAAAAAAAAATTTCTCGGCTACACATTGCCATTTAAATGAATCCTCTCCTCATCTAGTTTAGAAAATCCTATCCTAGTGCATCCTACTACTGTATTGCAGCTCTCACCTCCTTAGAACAAAAGGGACAAAATCCCTATGTCAGTCTACCTGAGGAACTCACAGCACATGAATTCCTGGGCTGTTCAGAGCAAACAAAAATCTGTGCTCCTCCTTACTATGTAGATTATGTATTTATTTCAATGTAAATGGTCAAGTCTTAATGTCTTAAAACATAAATATCTCTCTCTCTCTCTCTCTCTCTGAAACTTCTTAAAACAGGGTGTCAATGGCAGAACTCTTATTTTAGAGTTATATGATCAAATATTAATTCTTTTCTTAATAAAGGAGAAGAAATCATACTGCTCTTTGGGTGCTGCTTTAATGAAAATGCATGGCAGAATTCTGTGTGAATGCAAAATGTTAAGAAACATCAGGGAACAATCCATACGTATGCCAACTGGAATGGGAGCAGCATGTGGTCAACTGATTGTCTACCACAACACAGTTAGCAATTTTCAAATAAGCCATTGACACCTTGTCTCATTGTACAAAATCCAGCATTACATCACAGAAGTGATTAAGGTGGATAAGGTAGACTATGTGCATGGGCTGCCCCATAATGACATAAATATTCTATACAGGCAATGTTAAAAACATTACTTATGATTTCACAAGATCATTGGGATCTTTGGCTTTCATATTCTCTTCCAATTGTCCAATAAAGCCCAGTAGTTAAAATAAAGCAAATACGATAGTTCTACATGGAAACACATATTGGATACCTGCAACATGGTGACCCAAGCAAACAAAGATTTGTATTCTGCCGCTACATAATCTCATGTGAAAAAATTGAGGTGGTTTATATATGTGTGTGTGTGAGTGTGTGTGTCTGTCCAGCAAGCCAACATGCCATAGTCAACATGTGCATTTCAGAGTTGTCAAGCAATGCTAAAAATCCCACATGCAACAGGCTTATTAAATATATAGAAATAATATGTGAGTCTTTCTCTGTGAATGTATAGATAGACACATAGATGGATAATTTTGGCAAATTAAGTCCTCTTCCCTTGCTGATAACACATCTGCCAGTAAGTGTGCAGTGTGACAGACATTTGCCCTTCTCTACATCAATATCTGATAGGCAGAAAAGAGGCAACATCAATTAGCATATCTATTTCTCTCTCTTTCCTCTACAGGTGCTAAATAATTAGTAGTGGTTGAATTATTCATTGCAAATAATATTCATTGTGAATTTAGCCGGTTTTTTTTTTTTATTTTGCTTACAAATCATTCCAGAGGCAATACTGAATTCTGCAAATATATTCGTTACTCCTAAGTATTCAACAAATAGTTGGCCAAAGCTCTTTTGACCTAGAAAAACACTGGTTCATAAATCAATTTCTTCAGAAAATTCCAATGTATGACTTGCTGTTATAAGTAGATGCTGTAGTTTCTCTGTTCTTTTTCGTAGCCTTTTTTTTAATTGAAAAAAAGCTAGTGAAAAGTGCTAAGTATCAAATAATCCACACCTGGAGTAAGTTTTCTGGCTCATAACCATTTATGAGACTTTGGAGATTAGCAAATAGAAATTACAGAGAAGGAAGAAACTTGTGAATATGCTAGTGAGTCTATTCTTTTTGTAGTGGCAGTAGGTAATAGTTTATGTCTAACCAAGTGGATTTGAATAATAGGAAATACGTTGTGACTATATTTGTAGTAAATGAATCCCAACCTGGAAAGAAGCTGTATCACAAGCAGTAAATATAATGATAATCTAATAGAATAGCATAGACAAAGCTTCATAGTAGGTCTGATTACAACTAACTGGGGGAAGGATGGCTACTTAGAAAGGCACATTCTCATCAGCATTCATGATTGGAGTTCTATATTCAGCACCAAGGCTGACAATTAAGAGTTTCTTCAAAAGCAATGCAAGTTTCCCATGAGTGTATGTGTATACAGATACACGTCACCTATCATTTTAACCTAGACAGAAATCTCAGAAGCTTTAAGCTGAGAGAAACTTTAGCAAAATAAAAGAAATGAAAATGTGTTTATAAGACAACTTTAGAACAGAGATTAGTGTTAGGCCTCTTACAAGTGAGGTATCCTTAAAGTCTTTATTAAAAGGAAGTTTCTCTCTGATCCAGAGTTCCTAAGCAGATAGAAATCAAGGGCTGTATACCAAGGAAGGCCATTTACAATGTCTTCTAATAAAAAAAAAGGAAGAATTGGATCTTAAAATATCAGCCAGTCACTCAGCACTATATTCATCCAGCACAGGAGGACAAATTATAACAAAGTCTATTGCACACTAGCTCTCTGTCCTTATGCATTTTTTGAAGACTTCACACTCTCTCTTATATATGAAAAGAAGAAAATCTGCTGACTTTTTTATCACTACAGATGAGGAGAAATTCTGCTCAGTTATGGACATCCTGCAGGTTAACCCCTGCCGAGTCTATTTGCTGAGTCTTGAGAAGGTTACTGGAGCAGAAATATCACCTACTCTTCCATACAGAATGACTACATGGCTTGAAAAAGTTAACATTTCAAGATTACACAATGTTGAGTTCACTGTGCAACCTTCCAAGTATGTAAATTCCCTGTATTTTATGAAATTAATGCAATCAGGTGGTCTAATGTCAGTCAGGCTCCAAAGATAATTGGTATTTTGAAAGAAAAAAACAAAATAATTTTGCAATACTCAGCATTATGTTATTTATCAATTTCAGCTAGACTAGTTTTATTTTGAACCTCTATTTTAATCTCTATTAGAAATATTGTCAAATTACTTTTTCTTTAATGTAACCTTAACTTTTGGTGAGTGCTTTGGTCTTTCTGCTTATGAAGAGCAACAGGGCAACAGAAACACTGCAGATCCTTTGGGCCCTGAGACATTATTATTTACCATATTGAGATATATATTATTACCCCAAAAAAACAACATGGAATTAGCCTGACACTTATTTCCAGCTGCAGTGGAGGTTGATACAAAAATCCCCATGTATGACTGAATGGATTCCAATAAACACAAGGTCTGAACATCAAAGTACAAATGTAACACTTCAGCCAACACCCTTATGGCAAAATCAGGTTCAGCAAGCCCTAATGACCCACATAATTTCACTGACTGAGACACCATCAAGAATTCAAGTGGTAAGAAGACAACACTTCAAAATTCTCACTCTGAAATTCCCTTAGACAGGAGATGAAGCTTCCCTAACTATACATGGGAAAATAATGAAATGAGACCAGTGTTTGCTTGTGGCCCTTGTTTGTCTTGGATAGCACAAATCCTGCACTGTCACTTCAGCTAGCAGCTAGTTCTTGTTGTAGGGTTGAAGATGGCTTCATCCTTGATGTGTGTACAAAAGTGCTTGCATGTTCCTCATTTTTTAAAGGAAGCAGGTGAGTAATGAGGCTATAGTATTGCACTCTATTTAACTTGACCTCACTTAGGCCAAGATGGTATTTTCTGCTCCTCTAATCATCTCCTCTTTAGGCCAGGCGTTTCCTCTATTTTCCACATGGTGATAATGAAAGTGGCTAAATCAACCAGCCTTATTTTGGATGTAGTTTTCTACAGTTTCGGGGAATGAGGAACTAAATGAAGGGAGGCTGTGAAGGTTGGGGCTGCCATTTTCAGCAGCAATTGCACTAGCTAAAACAGAGACTACACCCTTGGGTTTTGGGCACTTATAGATGCCAGAATAGACTGAAAGACATATCAAGAATTTATTCAGTCCAGAAACTAGTTTCCAATGGCTCAGGTTTTATAACTTCTAGCCCACTCCTAATGAAAGGATATAATTGTGTATAGGGTGACTGTTTTGGATAGAAATTAAGGAACCAGACATAGGCAGCTGCAGGTTGAGGTTTTCAGACAAGAAGCAGGTTGAGACCAGAAGCCTAGGCCAGCAGCAGCATGACATTGTTTAATTAATTTCTCATTTTGTGACACTTCCATAGGCTTCATCCTGACACACAGCATGTCATCAGGCCTGCAGGGCTGAACCTCAAGAGCCCGTGTCTGGTTTGAGACATCTTGGTGGTGTTTCTCGTAAAGTAAGGAGCAGCAATGCCATCTCCAGCTGTGCTTAAGCCTTGTTATGTTTAAGGACTGTCCAGCTTGTAATTGGAGCTCATTCCTATGTATTCAGAGTAGTTTTTTCTTTCCAGTTCTTTGATCTCACCAGGTCCCATCAAATATTCAACCTCAGATGGCACATTATGCCACTAGTCTCAGAAACTAGGAATAATTTTTCTTTTAAAACCTCCAAAAATTTCGGCCATAAAAATTGTTTTACTTTTGACTAGTTAATTACTGCGAAACTGGAGACAAGACTTATGTTTATTGCGCTGAGACAGGTTTTTGAATCAATTTCTGTTGAGTTGAGGCCAGATTTTTTTTTTTTATCTATCCCTTGTGATTGCTTTAAACAGTGAAACTGTATAAGACTTGATTTTATTCGCATGAGCTCAGCAATATTCTACTTTTCTGACTACACAGTATAGTGTTGCTTTCAGTTCTGTCCTCTACAGTGGGTGTTTCCTGTGTTCCAGTCCTGAGCCAGTAGCCCATTCTCTGCACAGAAGAGCTTTTAGTTGCTTGAAGTGTGAAAGAGCGTGTGACTGTAATTTCCTTTCTCTTTACTAGATGTTTGTATCATTTAGTCAGTTAATAACTTCATGAGTGAACTATTGCTCAATTGTCCTCTATGCTTTTCTTTAATTTTTATTTAGTTATCCCTTACATACGTTCTACCTACATGTGAAATTACAAGAAATATCTATCTAGTTATTCTACAGAATGGCCCAACCCAGGCCAGTAAAGTTTTATCATGACCAAAAACATTCTGAAAATAGATATACCTATTTATTTTAGACATCTTAAAAGGCAGATTATCCTATTTGGACTAAATTCACTGATTTCATTAAATTCATATATAAATGTTGAGAGCGACACATCTCTAAAGATTCCCAAATATTAAAAAAATATCCAATCATTTGTATACCTGAGAAACAATGAAAAAAAGATAATAGGAGTGGGAGCTATTTGATATTTTATTTGGGGAAACACAAATATTATGGGTCTTCTATGACAGGAAATACATATTTTAAAATGTCTACAAAATATTTACAAAAATAATCCCAGCTTGAATTTCTTTCCTACTCACCTGAATAATTTGAAACAACTCCAGGATCTTGGCTGTTGATACTGGAAACACAAACATAGTAGATTTTAAAATATACATTGTGGTCTACTCACTGACTTTTATTTGTGATTTCAAGTCCTGTAAAATAAACATGAAGATTGTTCTTTAGTAGAAAGCAATGACTGACTACATTTTGTTTCACAGAGAACTACTGGAGACTCCACACAGAGACTGCAGCAGTGCACAGTGATACAATGAGCTTAGCAGGATCTTACACACAGGATATGTATGCTTTCTTACACAATGAGAATACAGATGTGAAAGCCATGGCAGCAATTATTTCCTAGTATGCCTTAGCATATGTACAGATAAATTTAATAAATAAAAACGCGCAAATGCTAGGAAAACCACCTGCCAATACCCAGATCCTGAAAATGTCACTTACACACTTATTGCATTTTTTTATTAAAAAAGGTTAAAAATATTGATTATGTAAAAGAAAGGAAAATGAAATAAAAATAGCAAGTAAGAGAATAAAAAGGTTGATTCCTTCAGAAAGATGAGAGCTGAAAAATATCTCTTACAATGAGAAGTCACGTAGCTCCATCTACTCAATTTGTCAAAAAGGTTGATAAGAAAGAATTGAACACTGTTTATAGAAAGGCATAAACAATATTGGGGCTGGTGAGGGGCTTTTCAGTCTAACTAATAGAGATATTAAAAGATATATTAGTGAGAAGGTGATATTAGCTTCAGCCTTGAAATAAGACTTGGCATCCTACTGGAGAAAGTAAACACTGGAATGGCTTTGTAGACATAAGTAGAGCAGCCATTGCCTGGCATTTTTCAAATCAAATCTTTCAAAATCCTGGTGATTAATTATGTTTCCACAAGAAAAGCTGACAGAGTTTTCTGATGATATGGCTGTGTTTTCGCCCTTCTCACCTTTGGCACCTGTCAACAGACCCTTGTGATGCTCTTTCTTCATTCTCTTTTTATACAGAAGACTGGGAAGCTTTGCATTGTCATCAGGATATATCTGACTTCACCTTCTGACACAAGCTACAATGAAATCTCCTGCTGGTAGGCACAAATAGTTATCCCCAATAGTTATTGCTACACTTGCTGTGAGGAAATTATTTCTCTAAAAATGTGTATTAGCTGAGTTTATTTCTCTCTACAGCACAGAACACAGAATTCCCAGGAAGTTTTCTTCAGATTGTTATGGGGTTGGGGATTTTAAATATAAGTCTACATGTAGGCTAGTAGTTTCCTCTACGGCTTAGGCCAATTCAGACAGCTCAGGAAGGCCAGGATGTAGCTGAGCTGACAAATGCTGGTAGATGCCTCCTTTAGAGAGAACTAAATAGTTTCCTGGACACCTTCAACTGTATGAACTAAATCCAATTTGCTGTAGAAAACTTTACTTAGGTCACATGGAGAGAACAGCATTTAGTTGTGAAGGTTTGTCCTCACTTTTGGTGGGAATACACAAGCATAATGCATTTTATCATCTGACATAGCAGGGCCCTGGACACTGTGAGTATCCTGTTCTTTTCTGGAGTCACAATTTCAGTGAAACTCAAGCTGTTGGCATCAGTGAAGGAACAACCACAATTCTGTGAAACTTAATGGTGTGTAATATATAACAGAGAAGACTAAATGATCTCCTCCAGCTTTAGGTGTTAATATGGTTGCTCAACCCTGAAATGCAGGTTGGTGATGCCCTTTTTTTGTCAGAGGATATTGTGCCTTGGAAAGAAAGTGAAATTGAAATTAGCAAAGTGTTTCTTATTACATTTGTTTGTTTAGAGATGCTGGCATTATGGTCCTGTCCAGAATACAGCTAGACACACACTTTTCCTCTTCTAGAAAAAAAAGCTCATTTTTAGTATAGGTTTCTCTAGAGGATTTATCAGCTCTGAAGCTTAGATTCAGTTTTTTCTTTGAGCAAGCTGTCCTAAAAGGTGTTTGTTGAAAATTTGCCCCAAGAAATTAATTGTCAGAGACAACCCCAGGGAGAACAAATGTTTCCAAAAGTACTTGATGATACTTACCATCTATATAAATTTTTATGTTTTCTAGTATAGCCCAAACACTCACAATTAACATTAATTATATTTCCACTTGTAAAGTGACACCATTTCAGGGTGCAAGAGCTCATACAACATATTTTCCATTAAACTCTGAAGAATGAGATTTGCAAAACAATAATGGAAGTGGGTTTTTTGATTCCCCCGGTAATATAGCCATGATCTCAAAATCAGTACATGAGTCAGCTCTCAACTTGAGTGCTTCTGTAGAGGCTGTTAGCTTGGTTGACACCACATTTTGACACTCAAAAGAACAATCTGTCCAAAAGCTCCTGAACACACACATGCGCAGTCACCACACCAGAATTGCACTCCTGAGTGTTTCCCGCTCTGTGGGAAATTCTGTGCCCTTTTCACCTGACCTACTGATGAATAGGTATAAAATTAATTCAAAAATACCTATTTCTTCAGTGGAGAATAACATGAAAAATACGAAATAATGACAGAATATCTTTAAAAGGAAGAAAAATTGTATAGAACTAAAAAAAGAGAGAGGAAGTACTGAAATGGGAGAAAGTAATGAAAGAAAAGGAAAGGGAGACCATGGTGCTGTATCTTTGAATGACTAATCAAGCGAAATATTATTTAATAAAATCAGGTGAGGTCATCTTTAGGTACAAGATAAGCAACCAGGCAAGGACATCTGACATGTTCAGCCAGTAATTTCAAATAAATGTAAAATTTGACCAAAGCACAATTAAGAGTCTTCTTTTCTTCTTTTTTTCTTTTTCCTCGAAGATATTTGCTTTGTTAAATATCCTCAGTTACAGAAGAGAGGAAGCAAACAAATCAGTGATGTCAAACAATTTTTTAGTGCTAAAAGTGGAATAAAGTCTGGAGCATGAATTAGAGTTTTGCTGTGACTTCAATCCCAACTTTTCAGATGTCAGTCAGGCCTCTTGATGCCAAGGAACTGAAGAGTCAATTTAAATATTAACGTTTTATTACAGAGTTCTTGCAATACTATCTTTGTTCTGGATGAAACAAAACTTATAAAAAACATTCAATTGAGCATTGTTTAAAAAATTTAATCTGACAGATCTTTTGAGGTTTGGATTTGGTTGGAGGTAAAAGTTAGTTTGAATAATAACAGAAAATCATTTCAGGCAGGTCTATGCCTTCCCTGCTGTTTCTGTCAATGTGCTTCTGTATTATTTTTTAAAATAAGTCTGCTCTTGGTGGTCGCTAAGCAAAAGACATATACTATCAAGGAAAAGAGTGACACTATCTATATGGAAAGACCTATCAAATACACATGTTGAGCAACCAAGAAAATTATCTGTGTCATTTGTGGTTGTCATAGGGCTACTCATCACAAAAGCAGGTAGAGCAGTTTCAAAGAGAAGTGTGGTGTCAGAGTTACACTGTCCCTTTTATTTCTGTAGGGGGTTCATTCAAAAGACATTCTCTGCAGGACCAAGTAGAAAGAGCTTCGATTAGGGCTGTACAGTATGTGACTAAAGGATTTGTTAACCTTAGCGCTTCAAAGCACACTTGAAAATAAGATTCAAATGGGCTCTTTCTTTTGTGGTTCTGTAGTGATAAACGAGTTCTCCATGCACCAATGCTCATGATTACTACTTCTCCAACATTGTGACTCTGGATGAACGTTAGATCAGTCTAAGTAATGTCCAGAACATTTCATCCATACTAAATAATCTATGTCGTGGCAGGCCTCTCCATTTTGCTTAGGAAAGAGCTGCAAGTGTAGTCACAGCTTTTCTGGGGATATATCATCAATCTTCAGGTGTGTCACAGAACTTGCAGATTTTTTCCAGTAAAGAAAGGAATGGAAGGGGAAATCCACTGGGTAACTGTGTTTCTCTGCTATTTTTTTTCCGTCTGTGTTTTTCTATGGGATTTTGCCTTTTTTTTTTTTTTTCTAAAGTTAGAAAATTTTTCCTTTAAGGTTCACTCATAAACTACATTTTAAAACCCATATGCTTGAGTCTGTGCAATAAACTTACTTCCTAATGGTCAGGTTATGAATTAGTGGAATAATTCATAACATGCCCTGTGGGTAACACCACTCACGTGATTCATCCCAATATAACAAGTAGAACTGTTCAGATGCTAAAAGTTATTCTGGGTGTAACTGATTAACAAACTCTTTACTATTCATAGGACAGTGAAATTTCCATTTTGCTCTTGGAGTCCACTGACTGCATCATATTGAGGGTTCTTCTGTCTCGGACAACAGTGTTGTAGTTATTAACTGTTAGTTATTAACTGTAGTTATTCCTGTCTCTCAGTATAAGAAAGGCCTCCTAAATTTTATCCTTCCTCAATGGCAAACATGTTCCAAAAAGGGTACCACATCACCTCTCTCCTTCAAGGTTTACGTGATCCATCACTTTCTTGTCTGTAACTGATACCTGTTAGTCCTGGTGACTTAGTGCCTGATTCAGAGTTTTGTATCCTGATGACTTGCTTTGCTCTTCAAGACCTGATGAAGTCTAATAATACAAAGCCTAAAAAATTAGAGCTCTGCCTTCACTACTTGCTAGTGATACTGCTTTATGTATACCCTTTCAATAGCTTAGTTTAGTCAGTCTGGCTGGCTGGCTGGCTACCTATCCTACTCTACTCTCCTCTACAGACAAAGCTTTGTTCATGTCTTTTAAGCCCTAGCACAGTTCTACCAGTAATCTTCCCAGGAAAAGAATCTTTAACTTTGTAGTAAACATATTGGCAACATCTATGAAACATTTGCATTATTTTATATAAATATTAAATAAATCTTACATGCAACTGAATAACATTAATTTATTTCACTTTATGTAAATGACATCAGTCTTCCTGCATTTGCAGTAATATTCAGAGGAAGCTGTAAAACAGAAAATTACAAGGAGATAAGATAACAGTGGCTGAGCAATGAACAAGGCTCTGTCTGGACCAAAAATGGTTTATTTAGTTTGCCAAAACCTACATCCCATAAGAAAGGGATTGGAATTTTTACTGAATTAATTCAGGTGAATTAGGTTTGAGCACATTGGATTTTTACATAGACTTAATCAACACACATGAGAAAAAGAGTAGAACCAGGGAAGAAGATAGATTTCATCAGAACACACTTATCCCTTTCAGTATGGATGAATTGAGAAGAGATTTTGGAGCTATTTACAAAGGTATTACTAAGGTTTATAGTTCTGGGTCATTTGTGATTTTATCCTTATCAACTTGGAAACCTGAAACAAATACATTGTGTTGGCTTTTGCTTGTGTGTGGGTGGGTGTGTTTAAGACACTCCTTCAGCACTGCTGCAAATTTATACTGTCCCAGTGGAAGCTGTGACAGGTACTAAAACTCAGGGTATCCCACTGTAACCTCGGGTGCTGCAAAACAGTAGCCTGGAAAATAGAGATCCTAGGAGGTGAACTGGATCTGCCAGTTTACAGTATAAGCCACATCATTTTGGAGGACAGAACCAGAGCCTTCTGGTCGCCACCTTGTGCATTAAACCATTCTATTCAGCAAACTGTTGGTACTCCCTGCTTCCCTCAGAACTTCACTTTGATTCTCTGGGATAGTGTTCTATGGGAATATAATATATAAGCTTCCTCACTCTCTAAGAGTGAAATAGTTTGCCCCTCACTCTAAACCAGGTATGCCAACTGAAGGACAGCAAAAACTCTCTAACTCCTCAGCAGGCAGAAAAATCCATGTTTTGATTCAGTTTTGTTTTCAGTGACCTTTGCTCCCACCTGGTGTCTCTAATTGACAACTTCTTTGCAGAATATGAAGACAGAAATATGATTCTAGGCTTTAGCTTTAAATTACATTTTTTAGACCTCACGAGGAGTGATTTACTCAGAAGAGAACTCTGATAAACCCTTTCAGCAGAAATGAGGGAAAGCATTGCAATAGAAACAACCTCAGTAAGGCCCAGTCAGAAGAGTAATGCAAATAGGAGGAGCACTCAGAGGAGACTGGCATGCAGCCACTGACAGGGCAGAGCACAGCAGGCTTGCTCCATCCTCCACGTTGCACAACCTGTATTTAAAACACAGGCAATTTTTGCCCCTCAGAAATCCCTGGAAGGACAACTTTGCTGTCAGAGCTGTAAAGCTCTGGGGTCAAGCAGTGGGAGCAGGTCTAGGTCAAGCCAGATGAACCCTATGTATAGACCAGCACTATCTTGGCTTTGGCATAGAGCTGGCTGAAGAAACCCACAGACTGGGGCTACACTGGTCTCCATCCCCTCCAGGACTCTGAAAACTTTGTTTCGTAGGGAATTATTATCTTGCACCAGTTTGTATTTGGTGCTTATGTAAGCTGTGACTTCAGTGAAATTTTGTCTGAATAAAGAGGAAAACATATTGGCAAAATTCTAAGGGAGGGATCTGTGTGTGCAGGAGAGCAGGTCACCCAAGTCATTAATATGAGCAGAGAGCATGGGGCAGCCATCCTGGTGACACACATGGTGAATAAAAAGCAAAAAAAGTATGGACACACTCTGGGGTGCTCAGGGGGAATTGGAGGAATGATGCAAAATGTACAGAAATAGGTTCTTTGTATACCAAACTTCACAGGTAGTGCAAATATCTATTTTTTATATCCACCCACTGTGTCCTCTGTGGTTTCAGCAAAAAGATGGAGGTCAAGCCTTAAAACAAGAGCAGCTAATCATGTGTCTGTTCTCCAGCGTTTCATCCAAGGCTAAAAACATTGCCTTAGACCTGTTTTACTTTCCCTTCAATGCAACATTGTAGAGCAAAAGGATTAAGATTTTGGCTGTTCCTATCAGGAATCTTTGGATAAAAATAACCCTGTAAGTCTCCATTCCAAACACGAATATATATATATTCCTTTTAAACAACAAGATCCTGATCTAAAAAGCATGATTTCCTAATAGGATTGGTTTAGTTTGCTCTCTTCCACTGGATTCTTTTAAATTTGATCATTAAAGAACTGAGACCTCATTTTGTCTATGTAAGCATTAAAAACCACATACACTTTACATAAAATAGGGATTGATGAAGCTTATTCACAGTTTTCCCTCCTTGGTCTGCCTTGCTCCCATTGCTATCAAATCTGCAGGACTCTATATATAGTTTTTATGAAGCATTTTGGGATACTTCAAAAGTAAATTCTTAATAAAAATGTAAATTATTATTATTGTAAAAACATGTTGGCACTCTGTGCCATGTAGCATTCTCAGGAGCAGCATTCTTTCACACTGGGATTTGAAAAACAGCACAGAATTTAGCTTGAATCAAATGACATTATGTATTTAGCCATTAATCAAAGCCACTTGGTAGAAATAGGGGAAAACATTAGTTAATCTTATTCATGTGGGAGTTCCTGGTTATGCAGCAACACTCCAATTTCTTAGTTCCCCTTTCCTCTCAAAGGCCTGGAATGCTTCAGCCTCCTATTGAGCTTGAAGTCAGACCATTTTAATGCTACAATATATGAACCAGCCAACAGAGAATGCTTAAAGTTAGTGCAAGATATTCCAGGTACTGCAAGGAGCACCCAGGAAAAGTAAATAATAACCACAGCATGAGACATTTGTCTCAGTGGGTCTGAATTTAGCTCCCCCCGAAGTCAGTGAATTAGCAAGGCTTTGGCCCATTAATTCAGCTGTTAAGTGATTTTGCTTGAGTTTTTGAAGAGAATTTTTCACCTTTGAAGCAACCAAAATACTTTGAGGGGTTGCTGAGGGAGTTTGGGCCAAAATTTTGGGAATATGTGATGCACAGGAAAGGTGGCAATTTGTCATCTTGCAAAAAAGGAGTGTTCTGTTGGCAAACTACCTAATGCCAGTGTAGGCTATCCATTATTGGGATAACCTGAAATACACAACAGCTGCCTAGCCTAGATTCCACAGGGGTCTCTGGGACTTATTTTTGCTTCAACAAGGTGGCAAATTTAGAGTAACGGCTCATCCTTACAAAAATTCTTCTTTTCTATAGTGACATGCCCTTCTAGTGGCACAGATGCTTTGTTCCATTTTCCTTCAGCAGAGTCTGAGTGAGACAGAATTTATCTGCCTGTTCAGAGAATCCCCCTTAAAGTAGCTACTTTTTTTTTCTGTGGCAACTTTGCATTATTCCATCTTTACCAGTATCAAGGAAATTCCTTGCACCTGAAAATAGTTTCATAATATTTTTCACTTCACTAGACACATGACACACCATACAGGGATTTATCATAGCAATGACACATCTTATTAGAGAGGTCGACTCTTGAACCAGCTCTCTTACCATTTGTGATCACATAGCATCTCACTGCTACTGCAGCAATTGTGATATTAAGCAAGTATTTAGAGTTTTCAGAGTGTTTTTAGTGACACTTGCCATCTGGAACAAGGTCAGGCAGTTCTTTGGCCCATTACAATAACTGAAGAGTGATTTGTAGACCAGAACTGATCCATGTGCCACAGTTTTGAGAGTGCTTCCCTTTGAGAGTTCTGATTACAAACAAACTAAACAAAGCCAACAAAACCAAACAAATTACAAATATTATTAAGTTAAATGAAAACCAGAAAATGCCAAATAATTTAAAAAATAGCCAGGGTACCAGAAACATTCTAATGGGGTGGGTAGATATAGTAGAAAGAGGGGCCCTGCACACTTCTTTACAGGCAACGAGAAGCCAAGCAAGGCACTATCAGCCTCTAAAATTACTTTAACAAATCACTAGAAATTGCACTGTATATGCAATATTTCTACTGCTTACACCTCTATGACAGAAAGCCAATTTTCCCCTTAAAAGCAGTCACATTCCTCAGTAGAAAAAAGACAGTCTGCTACCTGAAGATATCTTTACTTTGAGATTATTTGTTAGGATCACTAAGAGATGATAGTTTTAAAGTGAAATGGCCTGCAAAGAAGGAACATGACTTGTGTACCTGTTGTTTCATGTGCTCATGTGTGTTTAAAGATAAAGTTAGATATAAAAATGACCAAGTGAACATGTTCTCCTTTCTCTGTCACCATTCCCCAGAGAATCCACCAAAGATCTAGAAACCTGATGTAAGGAATATAAGAACATCCATACCAGGTCAGAGCCAAGAATCCACAACTCCAATACCATGTCTCCAAGAAGTGGACAGTATTATTCCAGAAGGAGGACAAATTTGTATTTCAGTTCCTGGGTTTCAGTGTAGGGTTAAAGCTGGACTCTGGGCTCATTGTCAGCAGAGGAAGGTGCGGTTCAATGTGGCAAATGTGCAGCAGCTCCTGCAAAGAGCAATGGACAAGTATTTTTGGAAATGCATGGGGAGGCCAGTGAGTTCACTGAGCAACTGGAGCAGAAGAGCATCCCCATGCATATGGATTGCTGAAAGGATGCCTGGAGCCTGCTTTCAGAGGCCTGGCACTCCAGCAGAGCACCAACAGGAGGCCAAATCCCAGCGCCTTGGAATTCTGCCTCTTTGCCAGAGTGGCTTACACTGGAAATAACAGCAAAGGACATCCTTGGATGGAAAGGAGGGACCCATTTAAGTAATTGGGAATGAAATTTGATTGAGGATATCTACATGATGTTTCCAGTCTCTGATGTAGTGGGTCAATACACCCTTGCTGAAGCCTTACAAAGAAAAGGAGCAGACAGTATCAGGTGCAGAGGGAAGAGTGCCAGAACAGGGTGAGCATCACAGCAGAAGTCCAAATACTCTTCTAGACTCTAGAACTTAACTGTTTACCCATTTCCTAAGCTAAAAGTGATATTTTTATACCTGATAGTCTTCAGTGGATTTTTAATTTTGTCTATAAATTGAGGAACTTAGGTCTAAGGAATGGAAGAAGTAGAAAGTTTTCAAAAGCAGAAATTTTACTCTGTTCTTGTAAAAAGCTAGAGTTGAATGAGAAGTAAGAGGAGAAAGAGAAAAAGCATAGATGATTTGGAACAGTCAAACACAATTATATGGCCCTTTTTTCCTAAAGATTTCAAAGCTTTGTTCAAAGGAAGCAGCTATTATTGTTCCCATTGTACTCATAGGCAAAATTAAGCCCAGAAATACAGTGACCAGAAGTCATGTAGCTATTACATAATAGAACTAGAGATTTATTTCAAAACTCAACAACTGGGATTTTTTTAGCTTAATAATAAAGCTGCTAAACAAAAATCCCAATATTTCAAAACTTTTGGTGATAGTAGGAAAGCCAGGAATGCCTTCCAGATCTGTCTGGGTCTACTTCAATGCAAAAGTCAAACAGACTCAATCATTGCTTCATGCTTTCCTGGTTTTCATGCAAAGTAAATCCAGACATGCAACATAGGAAGCAGCCACTGTGATCTCTAGCAGATCCCACCCTGGACTTGAGACCCAGGCTGAGGAGGTTTTACTGGTTTGCAGTATAGGCACAGCAACAGGGAGTAAATCTAGTTTTGAATTCTCAGCAGGAAATATTCATGGCCAGAAAATAGGGCAGGAGGAAATTGAAATGGGTTTCAAAGATTTAATTGTGTTACATTTAAAGGGAATAGCTCTTTGAAAAGTGATAAAGTAGTTCAGAATAAAAATCTTTAGCCTTCTCTATTTAAAATATTCAATTTCCAGTCTTCCAAGTCTTCCAAGAAAAATAATCCAAATTTTTTTTAAAAAAGGCATCTTGAAGTAAAGCACTTCTCTCTTTAAATTTTTGCTTTGTTTTGGTTTTAACTACAAAACTGTTTTTAAAGATCTGCTTGAGATTTTCCCCAATGCTTGGGTTTAATCAATGAATCAAACAAAACCCCACCTTATTGTTTGCCTAGTTATGTTAATGAGTCCCAGCCCAATGAGCTAACCTTCAAATCACACAACCTCTTCATTAGTCTCTCAGAATGCTGCAAAGTCTTTAATTCTTTTGCCTCTGAAAGTTTGTCTTAGCAGATCTTGAAAGAAAGACTTTTTATCTCACATACGAACAAAATTTTAATTATTTTCTCAAGTAGTTGCCCGTGTCATATACGTAACAGGAAATATCAGCAGGAAATCAATTTGACAGACACTAATGTTGCATGTTCCCCAGTTCACCAAATTACACCAGCCATGTCATCACAACGGGCATGAATGGTTCTGGCCCTGCAGTAAACCAAGGACACCTAATGTGGTCTAATTAGGACAGCAGTACATAGAAGTAATACAGTCTTAAATGAGGGTTAGAGTGTCTTTCAGCAAGTCAGTTAAGAATTTTCCCTTATGAAAGGGCTTTCACACACTTTTCTATGTATTTCTAATATTTATAAGAGCTAAGACATAAACATAGCTGGTCATCTAAAACATCATCATGGATAAAAATCCTGTTGTTGTTTTGTGGTTTTGTCTTTTTTATCTAGCTGCTTGCAGGTGGCTTTTTTAAGCACTACATTTAAATCTCATGTTTAACTTATGCCAAAAAATTTATTGAGACTTGGCAATACTGTTTGCTTTTTGTTGTGTAAGATGAAGGAAAATGTAAAAGTTTTTGTTTTGTCACCCCTCACCCTTGAAGCGTTCTTCTGGAGGTAATCTATAAAAAATTCCATCAATGAGGACCGCAGTGCACAGTAGTTGGTATTGGTGATAAAGATTACATTTTAAAAAACAGAAGGTATAAGATATACTATTACTGCAGGAACTTTAGGAGCAAGGAAGCAGAAATGAGCTTTCAGAACAGAAGGTGTTTTGGTGTGGGGATTTTTTATTCCTGCTGAACAATAATTGTGCATTTTCCTTTTCATCCTCTCACTCTCTTTATTTTTTAATACTGGCTTATAGACAGGACTTTAGAAAAGTTTTCTCAACTTTTGATTACTTAAGTCTAACATGCAGAAAACTGGAATCCCAGGCATTTCTGCAGTACTGAAACTCTTTCAGAATTCTATCCGCACACATCCTTGCAGTGATAAAACAGAAATTCTATAAAAGTATGAAGAAAGGGAGAAAACTGAACCTTTAGTTTCATATGGGGTATTATTTCTTGTTGTTTTTGCTACAAAGCTGTAATTGGCCTAGTGAGATCTGATAAATGTCTTATTATAAACTTGAACATCAACTGATGGTGAAAAAAAATATCATGGAACTTGTGACTGAGAGAAAAGTAAAAGGGTATAAATGACTGGCAGTTCCCATTTCTTTACAAGTGTTACATTTCAGTCCCCTGCCACTACCACATGTTTCCTGTTCACAGATAATTTGTACAACATATTTTATCATTCAGTTTTAGACATAGTTGAAAGGCTTTTGCCTAAGGCTTGGAACACTTTGAAAATTGTATACCATTTGCAAGGCTTTCTTCTGCTTCACTGTGCAATTAGGTGACTGCCTTTCTGCAGACACTGGATTTATCATATGTGGAATTGGGTTTTTTTTCACCAAGGTGAACTGGGAACAAAAATGCAAGAAGGTTTTCAGTAACCCACAGACAAGGGATTAGTGTGCTGGCACAAAGATTGTAGGCTGCCTGTCAGTTCCAAACTGGACACCATTCCCTCACAGAAGGAGTATTGTAAGCCACAAAGTTTCATACAAAAATACTCTCAGTCTCCCTGCTCTTACATACCATGTCTGTACATCATTCAAACTTCTATGATGCAACAGGAGCATCTGATTTAAAAAAAATCTCTATTTTTTGGATATGATTATTTATGAAACTATTGATTTTTTATTCTTTTGCCCCCCTTCTCCTTCCCTGTTCTCCCCCCCTCCCTTTCCCCAGCTCTGTCTTGACTAAACTTTGCTCTTGCCTAAAGTATGAAGATACTGATGTGCTAAGAGCTTCCCCTGCTGGAAGTTCCTAGCAAGAGGTGTTGTAGTCAAGTAGGGATGGATCTGGGACTAGCTCCCAGTTCAGCTAATTTATGTGCTCGGTTCCTGTCGAGCAGAGAGTACATAATGTGACTTGAGATGCTGATTAAATTTCATGTGTATTTCTATGTTCTAAATAAACCAAATTTTAAAGTCAGATTTGAGTAATGGTAGTTTAGAGCCCTCATTATAGCAGTTTGCTTTTTTCCATTGAATTCTGCGAGAAAAAGGGAGACAAATTCAGTCCTTTTGTATAATGCATCTGTGTGCTTTTACAAGGTCACCTCCCAGTAGGAGACCTGGAGAATTTTTTAAGAAGTAATCCTTATCATGTCGTTGTTTAATGGGAATGGAATTGTGAATTCATTCCTTGCTTTTGGTTGCAGATGTCCAGCTTGTGGAAACCATGAGTGTGTAAGCGCACAAGCAAACTGCAAGGAACACTGGTACCCTGCAGCACAGTCCCATTGGAAGGAAGGCACATTTCTTCACACTGCACGTCTGTCTCAGGCAGTAACCAAAATTTGCCTTTTCTGAAAGCTTTGGAAAAGCTGCATTTTTAAAATCAAAACTAAGAGACTTTCAATCTCAGTTTTTACATATTGATCTTAGAAATACTTGGCTGTAAATTTCCCACCTTCTTTTGAGTGCAAGGTAGAATATTATTACTTAAATAGTGTAGGCACAATAATATGATTCTGCTGGACTGTGCTGGGAACATGGCTGCTGTGTTTGCAGCACTGTGACTGAGTGAGCAGGATGGTCATGGCCACTCTGTAAGGTCTCTCTGTCTTTGCACAAAGTCCCAAGCGATGGGACTTTGGAGTAAACTGCTTCGTTGTCCCTCCCAGCTCTGTTGATTTTTCCTGGTTAGATTGTGGAGTTTTCTGGGGCACAGTTGCACCCTCTCTGTGGTTTTTAAACTCAGTGCTCTGAAGCAGGTGGCACAATGGATGTGTTGCACTGCCCCTGTGATGGTATAACCCAACATGCAAGGTTGCAGTGAGGTTGCAGCACTCTGAGTGGTGACTTAGAAGTCTTCACCTCTTCTCCCACCTGAATTATCCAGCTTACCTGGGCATGTATTTTGCATCCTACTGAATTGTAGGCATTTGGGGCAAGAAGAAAAGCTTGCTCTCTTCAGCTGTAGCCTCATGAGGGCTGAGTCACAGCAGTGCTGTCTTAGTGTGTGTGAACTAGCAAATATTTGGAGAGCTCCTGAGCTCCCACCATCTGTACACATGCAGATACACAAGTAGATGGAAAGCTTCCAAGGTGAGTTCCCTTTCAATCCCCATAAAATTCCATAGACCCAGCTAGAAATTTGAGCTTGGTGCAAGATGAACCAAGGATTTCCTTCCAATTCTCTACTGGGTTTATTTGAATCTGCTGCCTGGTAGAAGACTCAAACAGGTTACCAAAAAAAAGTAAAAATTAAAAGCACTGGGACATGGGATTTCCCAATCTAAACATAATGGTAAACCCAGACTGACTCCCTTCTTTCTGTGCTATCCATTGTGCTTTGTCCCAAGTGGGAAACAGTTTGCCAATACAGAGGCAACATACATTGTAAACAATGACAAGAATAAACCTAAATATTATGCATATTCATTGCAAGCAATCCTAACACAAACATCTCTACTGAGTAAAACAGAAAAGAAGATTTTATTTTTCCAATGAAGGAACTGCTGGGTCTTTTTAACTCTTTATTTTCTCAGCTGTGCAATTTTCAATAACATGCAACAACAATATTTTACTTCGTATGTTATAAGCAAGTACTTTTTAAGTGGAGTTTTTTCTTTACTGCAGCTTAGCTGCATGATAATTTAATTGACTAATTTCTCAGAGGAGCTCACTCATTTCAAGTTTCCAGAAGGCAATGGTACAATTGCTCACTATTTTCACTTTAGCTTTTCCAAAACTTCCAATTTTCTAATCAATTCATCTGATATGGTTTCATTTTCTTTTATTTATGGATGGGAAAAGGATATGTCGTGTTCTACTTTAGAGTGCCAAGAATTCTGGTTTTTAATGTAAATCCTGAACAAACAGTGCAGGAAAAAAATACACTATCTCCATGCAGAACACCTCTTACTTTATCCAAATTCCTAATGTAACAGGACATATGTCCAAACTATTATGCTCTATTTTACATGTTTACTTGTGAAATTTAGTTAAGATAGAAATTGTTTTCTTGTAAAAATCTGCTATCCATCATGAAGAGTAAACCAAAAAGTCTTTGAAGATCTCAACCTAATAGGGCTAATTTTGAGAAGGGTAATAAACTCATAAACATAACCCTAAGGAAGTCAGCTCAACCTGACCCATAAATTCTAGGAACAGTCACTTCCAGGTTGCAGAGCATCAAAATAAGCCATGATACTTCATTCCACAGCCAGAAAAAAGTTAACTTATTTCTGAAGCAATGACTTGGGCTGTGACTTACAATGAAGATTGCATGATAATAAAACACAATTCTGTAGCATGCCTTCTTTTCTTTTCATTATTCCCTGTTTTCTTCTCTTTTTAAAAGCAAAATATGACAGTTTTCATTTTTTGTAGAAGTATTGTTCATGATTATTTTCTTTGTATGAAGCCTCTGTATTCAACTGTGTGAATAGTACTAATATTCAGCAGCTAGCATCTTTGGTTCCTGGTCTTTTCTGGATACACAGAGTATGTGAGGAAATCCTAATCAACTTATTTGTTTAAATTAGTGGGCATGCATGCTCAGAATTCTGGTTATTTAAAATATTAAGTCTGTGAACAAAACAGGTTATATCCAAATTCTGCATGTACTACAGAGCACTCATGTTTTGCCATCATGTGCTTGTATGATTATTTACATTTGCTTGAAACATTGACATTTTAATTATTAAATTATTTTCTATCTTGCCGATGCATGAATATTTACAGATGAAAACTATAATTTTAGTTATTAGTTGATTATCATTAATGCATAGCTATTAGCAATAGATTATCAGAAGGATACTCTTTGTTCACAATAGATATGACATATCAGATTGTAAAATAAGTAGTAAGAGTGTAGAGCCAAGGCAGGACCCTAAATACTTCATTTAGAGCAGGACTATAAATACCATGACAGACATACCATTTCTTAATATGTGTACGGATGATCTTCTCAGTCTGGGGCCTGCCTGCAGATGAGAGAATAGCCTGGAACATATAAAATAGAAATGAAGGCCAAAACAGAAATTATATAAATAAGTGCTTTAGCAGGAGGAGAAAATGTTATTTGAACATGTGTTCTACATGACCACAAACCATTAGCGGCAGCAAACAGGACATTTTACAATGGATAAGGATCAAGCACCACAGGCCTGTCTCAGAGCTATGTGGGATAGGTCAACTCTACCTCCAAAAAGAAAGCCTGGAGCTTGTATTTTATATAGGTTTTGTAGAGGCATATATAAACCCAGCAAAATGTAACCCATCATTAACGGCAGACTTTTCTTTTGTGTGCCTGTTCTACCCCGATTATTTTGGATCCTGGCCTGTACTGGTCACACAGAGAGGCATTAAGGGATTAAACATTACTTGAATTCCTGTTTTCGTTTGCAGAAACAACAGGGCTGGCGTGGGAACAGCCCCATGTCCAGAATGCAGCATGGGTTCAGCCCCACAAGCAGAAGCTCTGAAGCAGCCAAGTGCCCTGTGGCCATGAGCTGGATTGCAGGGAAGACGAGTTCTTTCGAACCAGACCTGCTGCTCTGCAACCTCCCAAGCTCAGAGCTGGTTTCCTCTGACTTGGCCGGGATGGGCTTCATCCTAACAAAAAATACGTAATGAAAAATCAACTAAGTAGTCAGAGTTATGATTTTTCATTAGACTCAATTGTTGCTTTTTAGCCAAGCCCACTAGAGTATGTTAAAGTGCTACTTGTGTGGGCTGAAATTTTCCATTACTGAGGTCCAAACAGGATTTATGCTATTTTCCCATCCACATCCTTCGATGTTTGAATGAGGTGGTTTTAATTCACAATAGTTCTTTAGCTAATTACTCCAGGAGAAACTCTGTTTCAAAGCTGCCAGGAGCGATGCCTATACTGTCTCCACTGACAAAAGCAACATCTGAGTGAGGTAAGAAATGCCTGCAGCTGCAGACACCAGGGTAAGCCTCAGCTGCTCCTGGGCTAACATACCTGAGGAAATTCAGATTAATCCATGTCAATCAGAAAATGACAGCAGTCTCTCTTTCTGCAGCTTTGAGTCAGGTAGGCACAGTTTGGCATTTAAAACATCTTTCTAGCATATGTGTTTTGTGCCATCTTTGAATATGAGGAAATCCAGTTTTCCCTCACATAAAACATTTTTTCCATCTTTAAAATAATCCTATACCTTAAATGTTTCAGATTTGACATGGAAATCTAGCATGAAAATAGCCTTTTTGGAGAAGCAGGACATAATCTTATTCTGGACAAATTGATTTTGTGTGAGAAAGTTGGAGACTGAGAACATGCAGCAGATATCTTTCTGACTGATGCATACAGTGGTTCAACAGTGTGCAGGCATGGAGTTGATTTGAGCAAAATGAAAAAGATCCTTAAGTGTTTCAGAAGTTTTGCATTCTTTAAGCGCAATGTTTGCTCTTTTGTATGTAGCCTGTGAAAATAATTTCCATTCAAAAAGAACAGTGATTTGTATTTAGAGCATACTTCTTTCTATAGCTTCAATTTGCACTGTCTCAAAACGAATTTTACAGTTGTACACAGGACTTTTCAGAATAGTTGAAGCTAACATGACACTTGCATTGGAGGCATGCCCTGCAAACATGCACAACAAGGCAGAACTTTAAAGTTGGTGGAATAAAAGATATATGTTTCCTGAGAAAGACATATTAAAATACATAATCTGAATCCATATGTTGTTTAATTGGCATAATGAAATTAAGTAATGTACCAGAAGCTGATATGCCCAACATAACCTGGTTGAGCCCTGACAGACATCTCTAAACCTTAGACTAGATGCTGTCTAAGACCAGTCAGGCTAATGAAATGGATTTTCCCATAGATTTGTGTGTTTTGCTTCTTTAAGGCTCTGCCTTGAATAACCCAGTTTTCCCTCACAGTCTCTCCAACAGCAGACAAGACACAGCAAAGCTGTTAGACAGTATATCATTGCTGATCAGCTGCAAGCTGCTGCTGCCAAATGGGATGCATGAACTGAACTCTACCTGTCTTACTCTTACAGGAGGTTAAAGATGCTCTTTTACTCAGCTGCCAATATTTCTGAAAATATAAAGAATTTAAATGGCTGTGAGACATCATCATTTTTTGAATCTGTTTGATTAAAAAACTTCATTGATCTCAACAGGTCCAAGAACAGGTAAGTGGATGGTAGGTAGATCAAAAAGAGGAAGTACAGCTGCATAAAATGTGGGGGGAAATAGAAATATTTTATGGATATCTGCACACAAAAAATCAGTAGCCCAGGCTGCTTGCTGCCTCCTGAGTAGAGTCTGAGTTGTTGCTTAAAACCTGCAATTGTTTTGGAATCCAAACAATAGACAGACCACCTTTTTCTACATGTATCAATATCAAATATAATGCAGATCAGGTTAGTATACTGGATCCTCAGGTTCCTGAAAGAAGGAAGTGGAAGTCAGTTTGATTCTAGTTCCCTGGATTGGAAATGGTCCATACCAAAAGATGGTCAACATGAGAGAAATGAGTCCGAATCATTCCTTGCTTTCATTTGCATTGCTGTCATAATCCTGGAGTTTTTCCTACTGAGCCCTGGAGATGTGCCAAATATATGGAAGACAGGTCACAGCCTTGTGTCAGAGAGCAATAAGCCACCTGGAAGCTGCCCATCACTCCACACAGCTCACAGCTGCTGCCTCTCTCCTACAAATCAGTGTTTGGGACCAGACCTATGATCAACCATGCTGCTTCATTGCTAATATGCTCCTCAGCACATTTGGGGCACACATTCAGATCAGTCTTTCAGGTACTATTCAAGGAACAGGCTGGAGCAAGGACAGTCTCCAGATGACAGTAGGGGTAAGGCAGAAGAGAATTCAGCCATACACACGAGTGTCTCAGAAAACAGCCCCGGATTATTTATTAATTAGCATGGACGTTGATCCTAGAGCCATGCCTGGTACTAAGTCTGGTACTAAAAGCACACTAACCATATTAGGATGGTCTTTATCCTTGGGCCAGCTATGAATATCTCCATCTCAGAAGACAGCCATTTGTATTGGCTGACCTGCCCCTGCCATCAGCCAAAGCAGAGCCCTGATGGTGCCCATTTGTGCAGCCACATTGTCCATGCTATGGGGTAGGAGCAGCTTTGAACAGTGTCTCTGATTTCCTCAAGACAAAGAAAATGTTCATCTCTCTGGATCTAGCACAGTTGCTGTGACTTTTCTCCAGCAAATGGGTACAAAGGCCAAAGAGTGAAGGTGAAGGTAAGACTGTCCTGTTAGGCAAATACATAACAGAATGAAATTAAAACTATATGTGCAGTCTTAGTTTTAGCATTCAGAAAGTTCAAAATTTTTTAACTATGAAGCTTATAATTTTAAATAAGTGGATTTCTAATACTATATCTCTGTATATATGTATATATCTACTCGTAGGCTGATGAAAAGTTTTTCTCTGAAGATATTTTTAAAAATACACAGATTTCATACCGAATGTGCTGGTTATCAACAAGAAAACCAGAAACAGATAACAGGAAAAAAAAAAAAAAAGAGAGAGAGAGAGAGAGAAAGAAATTCTTTAGCTTTCAGCAAAAATGCTTATATAGGCTTTATTCTTTTGCTAATTGGGGTGTGGGATTTTATTTTCCCAAAAGAAGGAGCACCCATTTCCTGTCTATCCTTTTTTATTGGTCTTGTTGTCATTGAAATATATGACTTTGCACTCTTTTATTCCAGGGAGAAAAAAAATCAGCACAGGGAACTTTGAAATGGAAAAACAATAACATTTTGTGGTTTGATGCGTAATTTTGTTGTCTGGGGGTTTTTGGGTCTGGTTTTTTTTTGTTTTGTTTTGTTTTTTTTTTTTTTTTTGCATTTCCCATATAAACTAATTTACTTCTTCACCCAGCCAAAATATGCACTCAGAAACATGCTGATGCTTTTCAAATTGTAGTAGATAGAGGCACTTAATCACCAGTTTAAGTAGAAAATGTGCACCAAGGGAATTTTCCATGGGGTGATTTAGCTGTATGCAAATCTGATGTGTACTGTAGTACTGAGGCGCTCAGGAGCTGAGCGCTGTAGAGCTTGTCAAGGGATTAGGTAACAATGAAGATTTAAGACCCAGGACAAAGCTAGATGTAGGTTGGGAATAATATCCTGGTCAATATATCCTCTGGTGTAGACAGCTAGATAAACATGTAGATAAAACTTACTACAGCAATGTTCAAGCAAAATGCATCACAGGCAAAGAATTGAAGAAAAACTCCCACAAGGCAGTGGGAGCTTTTTTTCCTTTTTCTTTCTCTTTACTGAATATTATTGCATTGGAAGCATCATGGCAAAACCTCGGGACTGAGACCACTGTGAACCCAAACCTTCAGGGGATGCAATCTGTAATATTTCTCATTCACTAACATGAATTCTGCTGGTGGGATGGGTGACTGTGGGTGCATGCTAGTTGGTAGATAATTTATATGTGTAGACTAAAAGCAGCACTGCTGTAAAGAATATGCATAAGGATTTTTATTAACAGACCAAAAGTGTAAATAAATTGGAGCTTCACATGTTCATAGAGTCAATGTTCTGCATCATTAAAAGGTCTGCATTAAGACATAGTCTGTCATCCTTCAGTATACACATCAATTTCTATGGTGCTCATAGTGGCTCATTTGCTACCTGCTAAGTAGCTACAGTAAAACTGTGACAAGCTTCCAGGACACAAAGAAACAATTCATGCTCCTGCCCTTGGACTTCCCTGCCTGGGGATGGGTGGCTTTTGGTGCAGGATGGTTCCCCTGAGCCACCCTAGACAGATGAGGACTTAGTATGGAGATAGGTCAGCCAACACAGGAATCAAAAAAAGAGCAAAAGTGGATTATAAAAACACGACATTGCAGACATTTTGTTCAGTGGAAAGAGACCTGTAAATACACTTTAAAAATTTTTCAGCTAGTCTGACAGTTACCTCCATGCAAAGCTGAAACAAAGTAAGAACTTTACATGGGACAGAAAAATCATTCTTCAACTATTCTGTGTTGAACAGTGAGAAATGTTGATCCTTAAGTGCACATGAAAACAAACCAAGCAACCCTTAAGTTTTGTACTACATGTTGATCTCTGCATCTACCACTGGGTGTGGAAACTGACTCTCCATGTCAATGGCTCAAATACAAGTATTTCAGTCCTCTGCCTCTGTCATCTTAAAATGAATGAGATTAGATAATATTTTTCTTTTCTTTCCTTTATCCTTCACATGTGTCTTTTGTGGATTGTGAGTCTCTGGCAGTGTCTTTACTATAAACATTCTCCTAATTATATGTCTCTGTAAGACAGGAATGATGGCAATAAATATCAGTGTTGCAGTTCATTAGATTTCCTAAGTTCTGGCCCATTAGTTGATAGAAAAGAGCTTCTTTAAAATGTGAAGTCAAAGTTATTTTTAACTGTGTGTTTTGGTTGTTTCATTTGGGACATATCTGAAATGCAGACTGAGGAAGATGGATTTTTCTGGCTCTTGCTCTCAAAGTGCCCATGACTGTGATGGGACAGATTGGAGCCCAAGGTGTGAGAATACCCTGATACAGGCACAGTGTAGTATTTTAATGAGGCTGTGGCTTTTGGTAGTAGGGATGCTCAGTTTTCTGTCAGATACAAGGCCTGGCAATGAGGCTTTTCCTTTCCCAAAAGACATCTTGTAAACTGTAGCTTTAGGTAGGCCTCAAAAAGACTTGGATTGGCTGGAACAAAATCTGTCCCAACAAAATGAACTACAGAATCAGTCATGATGACAGAACTTTTAATGTAGGTTAAAATGCAGGAAGGCCCACTTTGTCCCAGCCAAGGTGCTGCTGAGGAAGGGTGGACTGCCAGGATGGAAAAGCAGAAGGCACAGTGGTGTAGTGCCATGAAGTACAGGACCACAAAAAATGGTACAGCACAATTTGCACAGAGCAGTAAGCCAAACTTTGTGCTTGAGGAAGGATATGTCCCTAAGCAATGTGATGTGGGTACACCTCTCACCTGAATGTTACATCTCTTGGGCATTAAAGATCCAGGGACCTCGATCAGCTGTGGAGTGCTCTTCATGACTGGAGGACACATGATTACTTTTTATGTGCAAGATAGTCTAATTATCCTGTAGGCATCCATTTCAGGTTACAGAATTATTATTGAAAGCCATTTAATTTTCAGTGGCAGTCACTTGAATGGACAAAGTAGAGCAGCACAAGAAAATTACTTAGCACAGATTCAGATCCTCCATCATTTGCATACATGCATATAATATGATTTTTATTTTCTGCTTATACAGAAGGGCAGTAGAATACGAATATGTACTGAATGCAGTGTGTTGCTAGTATCAGACTCTTAACAGTATAAAAAAAATAATTTTTAATTATACATGCATGAATTTTCTGGGTAAAATGAATAGCAAATTTTTACGTACACGTATGTGATACAGTATTATTATACTGCACATACTAAACTTCTGTGGGCAATAACCACAGTATCCCCAATTACTGTAGTAAAGAGAAGAAACAAAAACAAAAAAAGATTCTAAGATTTTAAGGAAATAATCTAAATTTGTATACTTCAAGGCATAAAATAATCTGTGGATTAAAAAATTTTCCCTGTGGACAAGTAGTCTCTGTAACAACCTACTGCAGAGTTTCTGGCATGCTCATCTGAATCTAGCAAATTTTATAAATGCTTTATTAAAGAAGGTGGACAACTTCTCTGATCCAGCATATCCTCTGTGTACTCACATGAAAAATGAGAGCCTCTTATATTATGCCTACCATGAGCAGTTTTGTCTGCTACAACTCTGTTCTTGATACTTTTCCAAATGTAAATTAAACCAACTGGAGGATAAGGTTTCCTTATCTGTATACCTTCTTCACTTCCTATTCCTATCCCCATTGCAGAAGACTGTAAAATGCCATCTCCTTACACTACAGGCATATAGAATGTCTGGGGAATAACACCTGGAGCTCAGAGGAGTGCTGGCAGTAGCACTGGAAGAGAAAAGGAGACCAGCTGCAAGGCCCTGCTGGGTTTCTGCCCTAGCACTGGGTGATTCACATGAGGCTTCACTTCACCTGTTGGATGTTTGTGTTTGCAGTCCTTCTCCATGATAAGGTGGCTTTAATTAAAATGGTAACTAAAACTCACTGCATGGGCCCCATCAGAAAGGGACAACATTTCAGAAGGTTGAGGCAGAAGCTACAGGTACACTGACTCAGGAGAGGGCAAGCTGTCTTTTTCCACTGTCTGCAGTTTAGGGCTTTTTAAGGATGGGAGCTGTAGGCTATAGTTCCCAGCAGCACATCTGTGATGTGGTCTATTAAGGTAGAAACACACCTTACACTTCTTCCCTCCACACAGGACCCAGGCAAGAAATTCAAAAGGAAGCCATACTCCAGATTTAAAGGAAGGGTGCCAGGTACAAAGTGTGAATATCCTGTCTTCCTCCCAAGGAATCTCCACTAGGACAGCAGTTCTGCTCCTCAAAAGGGAAGTGTGAAGGCTGGGAACCAGCATTACGACAGGCATTTAATGCTGTATTTATTGCTTTGATTTTGGGCATCTCGGTGTAAAGTCAGTAAAAGCTCCAGGAATTCAGCATGTTAGAAAATCAGACCCAGCTTGTCTTAAATTGACTATCCAGGACAGAAAGCTTCTCTGGGAAAATTTTACTCTGTAGAAGCAGTTCTGTAGAAGCAGTTGCTTACCAATTTTTTGTATTTAAAGGTATAACACCCTTCAGGTTGTTAAAGTGATATAAAAGCTTACAATATTCCCTTCACAATGATTTTGGTATTTCAATTGTTTTCTGTGAAAATTAAATACTACATTTTGTACTGCTGGTGAGTAAGCTTTGCTATATCTCAAATTTCTTTCATTTATTTATATGGAGGTAGTATAAATCACCTGTCCTGAGATTTTCCCTCTGTGTTCCACAGAAGCACAGTCAGTAAGGCTGTGGTGAAGGTGAGACTTGTCTGTGAGGACTGGTGTCGGACAGTCCCAACTCATCTGGTCCTAAACACACAGGAACCTTTATTATAACCTATTTCTGGAGCCTACAGTAAGCTATGGGCTCTGTCTCCCACGATGATATCCAGCCAGCTGGAAGTATCTCTGAGTACAGGGCCATTTCCACATCAGGATTAATTTTTGGAGCACTGACAGAAACCTTCAGTACTATTAGTTCAAATAAGTTTGGAAATTGCTGGATTATAGGACAACTCACAGTTTAGCAAGCTGTTGCCTGAGGATTTTTCAGAAGAAAAAAAATTAGGAGAAAAAAGGAGAGCAAAATAAAAGCATATGAGCTTATGCTAAAATGGTCCTCTGACTTGGGGCATTTCAGTTTTAACTCAGAGAGGAGATTGTGGGAACTCAGAATTTTCACAAAGCAAATCCAACCCCAAGTGTCTTAAATCATCGACCACCCAAAGTCAGAAAGCTCATTCTGACACTTTCTGCCTTTTTTTTTTGTGTATGAATTATTAAAGTGCTATGGATTATCCATTCATCTTCAGGCTTCTAAATTGAGTCTGAAATCCTGTAGGTTCTCTATAACACAGAAAATTAAGATTATGCAGATGGAAAATACTTCCCTGCTGCAGTTTTCTCCTAAGATGTCTTACAAATACTGAGCACGGAGCCCCCATGCAGAATGCAGCTGGGTGCCCTTCAAGTAGTTCTTTCAGGGATGGTAGAGGAAGATGTGCATGGAGACAGGAGTATCTGAGGCTTCCACCAAGTGGCAGTAATTCCAGGAAGGAATGCTCACAGGAAGGTGTGGTACTCCTTTCAGCAGTGACACTAATGCTTGCTAATTTCCTTGAATGCTACTGCCTAAGCATTTTGTGATTGTTTTCCCTATCCCTGAGAACTTCTGTGGAGACTAACAAACATTTGTGCTAGGACTACTAATAGAGTTTTACAACATATCACTAAGATCTTGAGAGGCCTTCCTCCAGAATACTCCCGGATATTCTGTGGATGACCAACATTTGTTGAATCTGTTATTAAGTAATAGCCATTAATTCAATAATCTACCTGAAATTAGGACCATAAGTTGCTTTCAATATTGGCTTTTATGGATTTCTCTGAAATTTCATCACATGACAGTTTTCTATCTCAGCAAGCTCCTCCAGGTCAACAAGTAAAAGGCAGTAACAAAGCAAAGCAAAACATTTAACAAATTCAATGAGCATCTATTATCAGCCTGATTGCACACTGCACCACATAGAGTCCTAATGATTTCAGTGAGGCTCCATGCAGCATAAGGAGTCTCCCATGCAGATTAGTTTACAAGATCAGGGTCTCCATATGGAACATCTCCTTCATTCACCCCTTCCTGTTCTGAATAGAGCTGTATAAAACAAAGGCCTGCTTTTCTGCATACTTGAAAGGTTAGAATTCTTGATGGGCTTGTACAATGATTCAAATGATAACATCTATGAAAATATTTCTCAGTACTATTTAAAACCTGTGGTGGCTTTTCTCACCTCGGTCACTCACTGCAATCTTCTCTGTCCAATTATCTTTCTAATAATCATTTTGATGCATTTCAGCTACCACAGCATTAGGGGTAAATGCCTAAAATCATATCATTCAGTTCCAGGAATAATTTCATGGGAGGACTGTCATGGGTGTGTAATATTAAGGGGGAAAAATCAAATGTCAGAAACTTCATATTGATACTTTGATCAGAAGCAACATGAGACTGAAAGTTTTTGAACAACAAACCATTTGAGAGTGTGTAACATGCTTGTGAAAATATTCATAGCGTAATTAGATAAATAACAGATCCAGTGTCTATTTTTACTTTCCCTTGATGAGAAGCTTTGCAGGAGAGACTGCTGGTAGTTAATTCTCCCTAACAACAATCTGTGTAATCACAAACCCCAATTAGCTGTGCCTGTTCTATGCTATACAAACTATTTCCTTAGCGCTTCACATCACTACTTTGTAATTAGCTTTCATCTACACGAGCTTTGACTAAAAAAATATAAAAGAGTGTAAGTGATTGTACTGCCACTCAGTATTCTGCGAAATAATCGCTAGCGATTTCAATCAGATTAATTTTATCACCCGTATTAAGGAAAATTACCTCCCTCTTCACTCTCTACAGCTGAGGGCTATTTCATTTCCTGAGATGTTCATAAAAGCATAATATAAAGCAATCTGTAATTGTAAATATCCTTCCCTAATAACTTTGAGATATTTCCTTAATACATCTTTACATTTGGAGTTTCCGTTCCATAAAATACAGTAACAAGTGCTCTATTATGTTTTAAGTGTGTGCTGTTAAGCTGGACAACTTAGCGCTGTCCTTCCTGTTTTTACATAGGGTTATATTTAACTTGCAGATAATGGGAACAAGGTTTAAAAGTGATGGAGCGGAATAATGGCGTTACAGCAATAATATATCTTGCCTTTGTGAGGAATAGAACTTTACGGCCTATTTCAGGTCAGCCAACACCAATTCCATTTTTCACAGCCTGACAACTTTCACCTTCACCCACACTCCAGACGGGTATTAAAAACTACTTTCCAAACAAAACTGAGGTTTGGCTATATCCATGTTTTACACCTGGGAAGAGCCCTTTGGTACTAAAAATCTACAAAAATAAAATAAAATAAAATAAAATCTAAAATAAAAATAGGCAGCCCACAACAGCCACATGCCACTGGCTTGTGTGGTGAACTTCTCAGCTATTCAAAGAGCAAAGCAAGCTGCTCAGGTCCTGTGGGAGGGGTCATAGCAGTGGGGTTTCTGCAGCTGCAACTCTTGCATGTTCAACTTCTGCAGCAAAGACACGGCATTAGTAAAAACTTAGGACCTGGTTTGCGGGAAATGTGAGGTGTGTGCTAGGAGGACCACAGCAGCTCAATATAGCACCACCAAGAAGATTCATTTAGCTGTTCAGGCCACCAGCACTTTTCACTGAACACAGATCCAGATGTGCAAATATGATGGCTTGTGTGGGACGCTCTCTCCCTGAGCTGACTGCATCCTGAGTTGGTCTGTAAGTGTTGTTCCTGAATATATCTGTGTATTTTTTAAAAAATAACAAAGGAAAATAGAAAAAAGGCGCTGGGTGATTACAGTGCATTCTCACCCTTTTATGTGCATGTTGTCTATATTGCAGTGCTTTCCTCCAACATCCTCAGCTTCACCACAGAGGTACAAGGCCACTGATATGGAAAGCACTCATCTGAGGGCCACCACAGCTTAAGGCTGTTTTAAGCTGCCCCTGTTCTCCTCAGAAAGTAGTCTTCCAGCCTTTCAAAGGTAAAGGTATCTCATCATCTGAGCGGCTCTGTACTCTGCTTTATCTGGCTTATCCCTTGGACTGTCTCACTCATCCCTAATTATTGCAGCGTGAGAACGGCCAGTACACAGGAAGCCTGCCTGCCCTGTTGGAGAGATGACAAAGACCAATACAGGTAAGGGAGCATCCCCACTGGAGAAGGAAACTCTCCCTGCCTGCTGCCTGTGAAGTCTGAAATGTTCCCAAATGGTGAAGCTCCAGGGATAAATGAGGGGAATAGATCACACAGGTTGCCCCAGCACACTGTGAATCACTGCACATGCTGGACATGCCTTGGCACTTTGACACTCTGCACTGCATGTGAAATTAATAACAAAATGTATCTTGAAATTTTAGGAATGGGGTGGGGGTTGGAGATGTAATACAGTTTCATCAATGTCATGGTGTCAGGATATGGTGGATGTTATAGATAACATCTTAGTGGAATCAAAATTATTGCACTCACCTTTCTTTCTACAGGAGCAAGATAAACTTTCCACTCTTTTAGTCAAGCATGAGAAGAAGTTCACTCTCATCTAGAGCAACACCTTGACTGTTTGCAAACACGCCTCTTTGTATACATGGATGAGACACACCAGATAGATAGGCTGCAATGGGTTAATTTCCTTTGCTGTTCACTTAAGACACAGGAGAGACATATATGTCCTCTCTTTACCACTGTCCTCATTTCCATGTAGGTAGCAGACACTGAAGACCAGATTATATGCTTCAACTTGGCATGACAGAAATTCTAAAAGCTTATCAGTAATTAATTTTCAATTGGCCTGAGTCTCTGCAGGAATCTGTGCCTGAATCTTTTCTAAGGATGTTGTCAAAAAAGAGACCTGCAGCTGCTATATCCCCACATGGCACAGATATTCCCAACAGAAGTGTCATCTTCCACTCCCTTTTTTTCTGCTTAAGCAGCGTGTAGGGACAGGGATGCAGCAGACAGAAACACTGAATACCCTGAGGAAAAGGAGACAAAATCATTGCAAGAAGAAAGGCTCAAGTTCATACATCTCCAGAAAAACTCAAACATATGCTGAATTTCAATTTTCTCATGCTTAAATTTCCACTTCTGAGAAGGCCAGCTAATAAACAAAGTCACCTATTACAGTTGTACAAATGTTGCATCCTCACTGTTTTATATTGTCAGGAAATAAAGTGAAACTAGTAAAAATTCAGTATCCCTGAATATCTGAAACTCTTTTATGTGGAACAAGGATACAGCTAGGGCTGAAAGAACATGTGTTTTCAGTCCCACTGAAAATTTCACTGTCTTCATATTTGCTTTTATCCCAATTTGGAACAAAAAGTTAAACATTGACTACTGAAACTTCTGAAAATCACAAAGTTCAGAAATGTCAAAATATGCCACTTTAGTATTTCTGATCTAAAGGAAATGCTGAATATAACAAAACCGCAACAGTGAATAACATTTTCTGAACAAAACCAAAGCATTTCATTTTAGCTCTGTTCCAATGTATGTCTCCCTGACATGATCTTGATACCTCACAAAAGCTGGAGATTAGATGTTTTGCATTATTAATTTTTTGCTACGGACAGATTTTCTGAGTGTGCCACAAGGTGCATATCACCCATCAAACAAATCCCCACAAAAAATATCCAGTTGCATCTTGTGAAGTGTAATCCACTGAAGAGATGTTTCCACATGGATCCTGGTCACCAGGCTGTTAGGCACAACAGCACTGCAGAGCAGCACAGAAAAATGCCAAGTAGAGCTGATACCAAATATTTAGCTTGGTTGAACAAGACAAATGGTTTGGAATTGTGTTGATCCAATCCTAAGCAAGACACACTCCTCCAGACTTTTAAAGGCATTCATGTAATTGTTAAATATTATACTGAATTACACGTATCTGTAGAGTGGTCATTCATAAAGATACTCTGGGCTCCATTGGGATAAAATAATATGCTTTATTGAGTAGTTATACAGATGACTGGTGCCATTTGATTGTCAGAGATTAAAATACTGTGAGACTGAGATAAAGTTAGATAAGATGACAAGTTTTCTGACCACTATAAATACATTTTGCTGTCACATTTGAAACAGTAGATAATTAATGCAAAGCCAGCTGCTACTAATATACAGTACTAAAACTTGTTAATACAAGGCTATAATAAAGCTGTTAATACTGATAATATCATATAGCATTTTAAACTAAGGCAAAATATTCCTTAGAATTGTTTCCTTGCTATGGAAGGGCTTGCTATATTTTGGGTTTCTTTTTCTAATTAATCTCCAACAGTATATATCATGTTATCTGTCATAAATAAAGTCAGCTCTTGCCTCAAGGGTCCTGCAGTTTAACAGACAACAACAAGAAAGTTGAGATATGTTAGAAATCTAAACCAAGCAGGATTCATTATTTGCTTTATAACAGAAGCTGGATACCCCATCAAGCACAGGACTTCATTGTTTTCATGTGCATTGCAGACAGATGAGGAAAGATAGTCTTTGTCCTGAAGAGCTTGAATTAAAATATAAATCTAGAGGAAAGTACAGCTTTAAAACACTGCTTTTTGCCTGTAAGAGTCTCTTCTTTCTCCTTTTCACTTAAACCCAAGAAAACCTTCAGTGGGGTTGAACATTCAAAGGTGCAATAAAAACCTCTTGAAATCTGTGAAAGTTTTGGAGTATGCTTTTAAAAATTGAACTCCAGTTATCCAGATGTATGAGAAATATCCTACTATAAATGAAAGGAAGGCATTCTCTACTAATTCTCTCACTCTTACAATAAAGCTTACTGAAAATGAGAATAGTTCTGATCACCAGAGTCCGAAATTGGTATTCCAAGAGTTTCATAACAGAAATTGGTTTGCCTCCATTTTACTGAATTATACTGTTCAGTAGTTAGAAACTCATTTTATAAGCAAATACGTACTTACCTATTTTTTAAGGCTCTGACCCATTGATCATCTTAATGGCTTATAACTACAAGTGTTCCAACTGGTTGATACCATCTGTCTGAATCTGCTAGACAAAAGGGTAGCGGGCTAGATCTGTGACTTTAGCTCATTTAGTTTATACTCAAGAAAATGTGACATTGGTCTTTGGTATGGAACACTGTGGAAATATTAAGAAAGCCAAATGATTGTTCTTCTTTAAAAAGTAAAAGGTGGTGACTAATTAAACAGCAATGAAAAAGAATGACATGGCAGCTGTGGACTGTTATTCTCTGGTCCCTAGATACAGATGGGCATTAAAATAGCCTGTCTTCTGGGAATGCAGAAAGAGACACAGAAGGAAAAAAGTAGGTTTCCAAGTGCCCAAAGTTAAAATTGTCTCACTAAAATAAAGGTGAGAAGTAAGAGGAGTAGATGGCTGCACTGAACTGTGTCTGGGAACCAGATCTGTGGGCTTGTGTATCATAGCTCTGGATAGTCCTGTGGTTGGTTCCCATGTGAATTCAAGGAATACCATCACCTCCAATAAGTGGAAAAGAATGTCAGTGATAGATGGAAAAATTCTCTCTGCCTCAGGAGGTGTCAGAAGAGTACTCAGCACAGGGATGTTAACTGCCTTCAGGCATAAGCAAAAGGCAAGTTTTTGTCAGTGACCAACATAGTTTCTGACATGCAATGCCCATGACACTGAATATTAAGGGTAAGAGATATCAATGCCTCATTTTATCGAACTCAAGGTTTATATTCTATAAGCCTGTTTAGAACGTGGTTTTCCCCATAACAGTTAAACACTGACTAGAGCCTTTAGAACACAAAGGGTCCAATTTGCTAATGATCTGTGTCCATGTACAAATCAACTTAATAGCACTATTTCTGAAAATATTACAAGCAGAGAGATAAGTTTCATATTCGTCAAAGCTGTTCAAAACCATTAAACAATTTGAACCACTTGGAGTTGTTTGGAGTTTTTTGGTGGTTTTTTTTGTTTGTTTGTTTTGTTTTTGTTTTTGTTTTTTTTTGGTTGGTTGGTTTTGATTTTGGTTTTGGATTTTTTTTGAGAAGCATTATTTAAAATTATGTAAAATCTGGCTCTGCTTTTTTCTAAAATGCACATTGTGATGCCATTAGGGCAGCTCTGACAAGAGTGTAAACAATGCATATTTTTTCCTTCTCCCTTTTTTTTAATATTGTTTGGAGTTGCTTTAATGACTCTGGCCATTTGGATCTACATCTGTCTTGTTCCCTTGAGAATTATTACTAGCAATTTGTGAAGAATCAGAAATTAATTTGTCTTTTGATACTGATGACTATACTTACAGTCCAAAATCTTTCCAACTGAAAAGTTGTCTTTTAAAAGACTTGGTGTTAGAAAGAATTTTTTTCTCCTCAGCAGGAGGAATGTTCACAAAATTTAGATCAGGGTAAAACTAAAAATTTATTTTTCCTTTTTTTTTTTACCAAAATTAATTAAATGTATACTCAGCTTGGTGCATAATATAGTTTGCCTAGGTTTTATAGAGCTTATCAATCCCGGCGGCAGTTTTGAGCACCTTTGCTCAAAACTTATACAATAATGTTTTTCCCCAAATCTAATTTGTCCTGAATCAGGGAACATAGTTAAAATACAATGAACAAAGTTTCCAGTAATTACATCAAAATTAAAATTTCCTTTTACTGCAATCTAATTAAAATTAATTGAAAGCACATGCTTTAAACCAGCTTGCCGTACTGTCAATGTGATCAGTTTGTCTTATTGTAGATAAAGCCATACCTGCTTGCTAAAAGTATGCACGTTCTGGCTTCTTCTCCTGCCTTTGAATATTAATAAACTACCCAGAAGGCAGGTGAGAACAGTTTTCTTAGTCAGTGCTTTGGCTTTTGGTGAAAAATGCTTTCAGAAAATAAAACAGTAGCCATACTTTCCAGAGACTTCAGCCAGGTCATGAAATTAAGCAGAAATAGTCTTTCAAGGGACTCTTCCTTTAGTGTCTAGAGAAATACATGGTAAATGTGATTTATGAAAGTGAGTTTGTAGGGAAAGGGATGTGGAAAACAGACTAAAGAATGAGGAAAGGACAGTGGAAATGTTTAACTTGCATAGATAAAGAACATCTAATGTCTTCATGAATTACAAGGCAAAACTCCTTTCCTCATCTGGCACCAGGACCACCAGTTAATACCACAGGATTCTGATTTTACATAGTATGTGCTTGCTTACTGAATGAAATTAGAAAGCTAAAAAAAAAATCAGATAAATATTTCTACAGTATTCAAAAAGGCAATTTCTTCTTTTCCTGCACCTCCAGTCTTTTCCCTTCTTTCAGCTGACAAAAACAGCTTTCTAGGTGAGGAACAGGCACAAGTATGCACACACACATGGAAATACACACATGCATCAGTGCATGCACACAGGTTTTACCTTCATATTTGTTTTAAAGGCTGCTGTGCAAAGTCTGGTGGACTAATAATATGCATCTCCAGGACAAACACACACTTATAGTGTGTTTTGGAGGCACCACTTTGACTCAGAAACAATCCCACCTTTCTCAGCTTCAAATAAATATGGTAACTAGGAAAAAAAGGTGGTTTAAAAATCAAAAGAATTTCCATTCACTGCCAGCTAGAGAAGGTATGTAGGTAAAACAAAAAATTCAGCTTCTCTTATGTTCCTTTCTTTCTGTTTTGTTTCCTTTTGTAAGAATAGATTCCTTTTTTAAGAAATACCACTTTGCACTTCTTGCAACCAGCAAAAAGTGTGTAGAATCACTTCACTAATGCTTTCCATCTCTACTGACACTTTCATCTAAAGTTATCAGAGGATGCTACTAAAATATGTAAAGCCCACTATGCTAGTTTGAGTATGAGCCACTCTTTTTTGCAAGTAAAATCTTTTACAACTGCTTTTTGGCAGCAGTAGAAATATAATTAACCCCTTTGTTTTCACTTTCTCCCTTTCCAAGGTCCTAAGCATGTTTGTTCCAACCTCTAAGTCTTGCACAAATGCTGGTGAGCCATGAGGTAGACATTGTCAGAGAACTAAATATGCTGAAAAACTACCTTTCTTTGCGGGCAAAGGAGCCTGTGTTTCAGCTAAGGCAGTCCCCAGCTGAGTTTCATGTTTGTGCCAGGACAGCACCAGGGCAGAAACAATTTGCTGACAAATCAAAAGGGCAGTACTGTACCTGCTAAAGTTATCAGTGCCTTTGCATATCTACCTACAATCTAAAAAAGAATAATTTGCATATAGGGTTCTACCTCTTCTAGGATCAGGGTCAAAATCAAATCTTTATTTACCCAGTCAAGGTCACAGAGAAAGTCAGCAGAGGCAGGATATAGTCCCAAAACTTGTCTACTGGGTCTGCATCATCCTGATAGAGAAACACTATTTTAAATAGCTTTAAAAAGTTTTCAGCAACTAGCTTCTCAAGTAGTATATGTAATTACACATTACTCTGGCATTTTAATCACTTCTAAAGTACTGTGTGGAATTCTAAAGTTATTTGAAGACAAAGCAATCTTCGGCATGCATAGTTTAAAATGGGCTAATGTTAGAAATCTGTGCTGATCATGGGCACATTATCCAGGCCTTTTTCCCCCCTCCTGCCCTAAACTGCATGCCAAAAGATGTATGATCCACTTTCTGAGCCAGGTCACCTTTAAGAGCACAGTGACATGCCACAGAATTATTCACCAGTCCTCACCAGAGATGTCTGCAAGTGCAAAGCCTGTGACAAAGGACTGAAATGACAGCACTTTGACTCACTTCTACATTGTGTTTGTTTAGGAAGGTCCTAGAAATTGTATTTCACCAACCACATTCGCTATCAACACACAATTATCTGGCTTAATCATGTGGAACAGTGGCAAATTCACCTGGGGCTTAGGAACTAATGACATTCTCGTCTGAGCTGCTTTAGTGAAATGGCCTAGCACCTGAAGCAGGAACAGCAAGATTGCTCAAGAAAATTTGGTTTTCTTTTTTCATTTCACAGCATAGGGGCTCTGCTCAAATCAACAAACGCTCCTGATTAAATAGCTGTGGTAGTTGACTTATTTGCACTTGTGTGTATGGCTCTGAATGTACATTGAGAATCCCTAACCTTTACAGGAAAAGAATTGTCTGTGACTTGTTTTTAATATGTTGTATTTTGACATAGAAAATAATAAAATAATTTTGCATTTCATAATTTTGGTATGATGAGATCTGTAAGTGTGGGTAGCTCCAAATATTCCAAAACCAGCACGGGGCAACAGAAAAAAAACTCCACCTTTTCTCACACTGAATGTATTTGTATCTATTTTTGTCAGCAGCTGGGGCAGGGCCATTTAAATTCTGCTTGCTCAACAGAAACTCAGATACTTATGTTGGTCTCCCCCCTAGTATACAGAAGATGGGATGAGTTATATTGCTGCTGACTATGCCACTAAATCTCAAAAGTTTAGAGGGAGGCAAAGATGAGAAATTGAATGTTCAGGTTCCTGAATGCTTAAGAAAGGGATAGGGAGGCTTTGGGACCACCTAACTCCTTCTGTTGT